>JAMKQA010249708.1:0-23643 GCA_024699735.1 Posidonia australis | reverse complement strand
GTGTTCGTTATCTTCCTCGTTGATATATTGCGAGGACATGTCCTCGCAATGTGCTCGTTATTTTCCTCGTTAATATATTGCGAGGACATGTCCTCGCAATGTGCTCGCTATAAGTCCTCGTAAATTCTGATTTTTCTAGTAGTGTTCATTTTCTTCATTTTCTCTCTGTAGGATCTTCCAAAGGACTCTACTGGAGAGCTCAAAAGACTTCATGCCTTTATTGAAGATAATATTGACATTTTTAAATGGGTTGGCCTGACTTTGGATGCTATCCAGGTATCTTTTTCTGCAAAGGACTTTAAGCTCATGGAGCATTTCCACCTCATTACTCTAAGTTCTAGCCAAATAACATGCATTTTTCTATTAATAATAGTAGCTACTACAACAATATATTTAAGTGATACTGACATTTAGATCTTGTGAAACATAAAAATGGGCAAACCTATGTGTATGCTGCCTTACCCTAGCAGTCAAAGAGGCTAATTTTTTGATTCAGACCCATGACATCTAGGTTATAATGGAGCAATCTTCTAATTGCATCAAGTCTGCCCGCTAGATCTAGTGAAATATGCTCGAATGTATTCATTACTTTCATTCCTATTCTACTGTGCTCCATGCTTTTTTATAAAATAACTTTTCTATTTGTGATTTTAAATTTATAATACATTAATACCATAGAAACTAGGTTGGAGATGGGATCCAATCTTATCAAGATGCTTTGCATATATCAGTTACATACCCATCAAAATAAAGGGTATGTGCACACTCGTTACATACCCATCAAAAAAAGATGATAGCACCTATCAGTTGAATAAGAGAAATATCTGAAATCGAAGGTCCCACCATGAATTCATGATCATGTACCCAAGTGAATTAGTTAACAAAAAACTTGTTTCCGTGTACCACTTGACTACATATTTACAAATACTCGTATCAATCACTTAGCAGTGACCTTCTTGCCCAACATTTATGATCTCATGTGTTTCGACATCTAAACTAAGTTGTTTAGTTAAACTCAATTACTGATGTAAAGACTAAAAGCATTCAAAGCAGATCCATAACTAATTGGTCATTTCAAGCTCCCGAATTCTATTACACTTCAGAATTAAATTTTTGACCTCACAATACCATCCTCAACCTTAAAAACTGTAGGAGCATTGGCAACTTCATTACTAAACATGCCTTTTTCATGTAAGTATACATTTATCTTACTACCTTAGCAGCAGACACATCCCACACTAGTCGCAATCAAGAGGTAAAATAGCCAGATCTTCAATAGCGATACTTAAGTGAGCCAAATGAAAGTGATTTCATAAGCATTAGATATATGAAACAGATGCAGACAATGTGGAATAAAATCATTGGTAATGGAAGCAAAGGATGAACTGGACTCAAAAATGTGATATTAAGGTTAAGGTGGTTGTCCTGGGAAGGAACGAACTGAATGAAACTCAGAACAAAAAAAAACAAAATGAAGGTGTTTTGTTGTAATAAAAACCAACAAAGATGAATAAGGCACAAAATTATCATATTACTATTAGCACAATAAACTGCAACATACCTTAGACAGGGAGGAGGAGGAGGATGCTATGCCGATGGGGGGAATGTCGAAGAGGGGCTGCGGAGGAGGTCTACAACGTACCTGTTGCACGTCGGTGGGGGGAGGCTCGCTCTGGCGACAGGCGGGAGGAGGAGGACGACGACGAATCTGTGTCGATGAGAGGACACAGCGCTAATGAATGATGTCGGAGGAAAAGGATGATGTTAGAGGACGCACCGTCGAGGAGGTGATGTGAAGGAGCACCGTCGAGGAGGCAGAGGAGGTCGAGTGATAGAGGAGAGGCGGACGAGTGTTTAGGATAAGAAAGAAAGAGGCAAAACAACCCACGTTGAAGTATTTTATACCTTAATTAGCGAGGACCTTAATGAGGACATTTCCTCGCTATTCACTCGCTAAATAAAAAGCGAGGACATTGCGAGAAAAAATCCTCGCAAAAAAACTCGCTAATTATTGCGAGGTAATTTCCTCACAAAATCTCCGCTATATGTCCTTGTTATATTATTGCGAGGACATTTCCTCGCTAGGTCCTCGCTCTTTGTCCTCGCAAAATCTAGTTTTTCTTGTAGTGCCTAGCCATTGTGAAAGCAAAACTTACCTTCACGAGCTCATGGCCATGGCAGAGCAGAAGGCGTTGACAGTGAAGTGTTATCCAGTGCTCATCTTCTTCCCATGAGCATGGGAAAACATACAATCAATAACTCTCACCTCACTCTCTCGCTCGCGACCATAGAGGAAGAAGCTCAGGCACTCTTCTCCTCTCACACACTCTCTTACTCGTATGAAGGAAGGAAGAAATTGAGGAGAGACAGGCACAACTCCATCCTTATATAGCGATGAGCCACAGGAATCATCCATGCAATCCACAAGGCAAGGATTGCATGCACACAACCATGAGTTATCCTATCCAAAGCCACTTGTACAAAGTGTACTTGGCAAACCAACTCCAACACCAACACAAAACACTCCCCAAGCATTGCCATGTGCAATAGTACTCCTATGCACAAAAATCCAATTCACATAATCATTCCTTAATAACCAAATCACTTGTGCAAGAGGGAACTAATTAATTAAGTGCACATCTAAATTCCACACTAATCTCCAATAATAATCTAAAATTATTTATCGTAAATTTCCCAAAGATCTAAATATCAACTCATCCTTAAAGCATCAAAATAACATCATCCTATCCAAACTACAACACCAAATCCGATAGTAACCCACTGAATTACTAAAAACTAACACAGAACATAGTGCTACAATTATGCGTCGGAATCACGCATCCAAATTACACATCCCAATTATGCATTAGAAACACACACATAGAGCACACGCCTTCAATTTATTCAATAAATTGCATAACTTAGAAGGCAAACAAATTACAAATGTTACATACTATCTCTATGTACATTTGCATATATGCTCATCAAAGCACTAATTGATTTTATGTTACAATATAGATGCCAACAATGGGAAAAAAATAATTTTTATTTGTACTCATCAAGGCACTATTTATGCATCAATTTGAATTGTTAAGATTTCTTACATCATACTAAAGAAAAAGACATTTTTATGATGATGATAATCCATGAGAGAGAAAATCACCATAATTCTAGCTAATGCCATATACTTAGGCATAATTCTTTCACACTCGAATTTGCACAGGCTTTAGCTTGGAAAAGATTGGATCTCATGTTAAGAAGAACCTTCCAATTCATATTGTAGATATCTTGTTTTGACACTTCTTTATTTTCATTAAGTCCCGTTATACCATAGCATGCTCCATTCATCTTTAGAAGTCTTTTTTTTTTTGTAATCGGTAAACTGTGATATATAAGTCCATGAGGTAAACCAACCAGGGGAAAAATAGAGTACAAAAAAGTATTGTTTGAGACAGTCACCAAATATGGACTGTCGAATCAAAATGAAGCAACATATCGGCCAACACAGGCCACCCAATAAAGTTTAATTGTCCAAAAACAGTAGAATTATCCGAAAAGAAAGAAAGGCAAGACTAACAAAACGTTAGTCCTCAACAGAAAGATTATCCACTGGAGTAGGGCAGGGATTAGAAGGGTCTGCATCCCTGCAGGAAGGAACACTAGTGGACAAGATCTCAGCGTCGTGGGTATGCTAAGAGGAGGTGATAGAGCAGAGGGCATCGTTCTTGTCAAAACCTGAAGCCAAAGTAGCTATGCAACCATGAATAAGAGTAATAACTTCATTAATACACATATTGGAACCTTTGCAAACACTTCTAAAAATGCGGTTATTTCTTTCCTTCCATATAACCCACAGAATGAGTTGGAGCAGTGTGTAGCATCCTTTAGAAGGCATGGCTAGCTTTAGTGGAAGAGAGATTATAAACAAATCATCAATAGAAAACACAGCAGGGTATAGAGGGCCCTAAGAAAATGCTCTCCAAATGAAAATAGCAAAAGGGCAATGTAAGAATAGATGAGTAATAGTTTCCATATTTGTATTGCAAAAATCACAATTGATAGGGCCAATCCAGCCCCTCTTACATAAATTTGCCTTAGTCAAGACTCTGTCAAAGAGCACTAGTCAGGAAAAGTTTTAATTTTCAAGAGGGCCCAACTGCACCAAATAGGTTCATGGTGTCTGAACCTAATCTTTAGAAGTCTGTTGTTCAGCCTAAATTTTCTCCAAATGCCTACTTGCCAATTCTGGTCGTTAAACGCCAATGTATTTAGCATACACTGTTATACGCCTAAATTCTAGTATTTAATGTTATACGCTTGAAAACTAGCGTTCAACATTGAACGTTGCTTTTAAGGCGTTTAACATTTTCAAAATTGTTCCTTTCCATTTCAATTAAGTTTTCTTTTTTAGATCCAAGATAATTTTTTGTATTTTCAAAATAGTCTTCTTGCCATGTTTAAGGGTCTTTATTACCTCATTAAATCACTTGTTTGACCACATTTGAATTGACAACTAAATTTGACAAGTTTCTGGACTGAATGTGTTAAACATTGTGATATGGGCGTCTAACGTTGAATGCCCAAGATCCAGTGTCTTACACCTGATCGCTCAGGCATGTCATATCAGTCACTTTCTTTTTTTGGAAAATTTCGAATTCAAATTGTTTCTTTTTTTGAAAAATTCCTCTAATTGTGCGTAACGTCAATTAACCTTTAATTGTAATTGATTGCCCATTTAATTGAAGCAATATTTTTTATTTGTAGCAATTGTAACTCTTAGGTGTGTTGAATGCCTAGTTTTAGGCATTTAACATAGAACACCCATATTTGGGCGTTCAACACGTCTGATTTGGAAACTTTTGTTTGTAGTTGTCGAATCTTCCCATTTTCAGATTACTTTACCTTCTTTGATCCTCCCGTGTCTATATAAATAGAGAGGTACTTCTAGCCTTTGGAGAGGATAGAGACACATCCACATTGATCTAGAAGATGAAAGAGAGAGTAGAGAGGTTCTGAGCTTGAGTCTTTTGTCGATTCCCTTCAGCACCTTGCATTTCTGCATACACACGTAATAAAAAAAGGGGGTTTTCTTTTCATTTTGCATGTTTCAATTTTAAATACTTTACATGTTGTAGCTAAGCATTACATTAGTTGCAATTAGGAAGATAAAATCCCTTGGGTAAGTATTTTCTCTTTTATTTTATTATTAATTTTTTATTTTCCTTTGAGTCTTGTTACTACATTGTATTAATTCGTATTTTTTTAATATTATTTTTTGCAAGAAAAAAAAAGCTTATCAGTACGAGCACCCTTAGGCAGCATTGGCGCTATCCTAAGGTAATTGAACCCACATCAATAAAATATTTCCCCAGATGTTTCGAGGATCAGTGAAAATGAACCAAGAATGACGATCACATTGACTTCAAGCTACGTGAAGGGAAGAATTCAAAACATAAAGCAAAGAACACAAACGAGGTAGCAAAATGCATTAAGACATGTAGAACGTGTATTTCCTCCAAAATCCCGTATCCACACAAATATGAAATCAATCTCTTTCCACTAAATTTTCAAAATTTTTGGTTTAGTTAACAAACTTATGCATCCCACAACTGAGTTAGACATTGATCACAAAAGTCATGGAACCTACATGTGGCTCATCTAAGTTACTCATTGATCAATGAACACATAGCCATGGATCATGAGTTAGTTTCCAATCAAGTGAACTTCCACAATAGTTTAGGAAAATTACATTGAAGTCTGTAGTTTGTTATTATTTGAGAGAATTACTTTTAAGTGTAAGCATTGAGTTTAAGATCATTTTTGTTGTAACTATTGATAATTTTGAATGATTTTTTGTTTAGTAAAGCCTTGTTTTTGTTCTTTCATGTTTGATTTTTAGCATTTCACCTGCTTTTGGAGGAAATGAGACATCTTCTAGAAATTTATATAGTTTGCAATTATTTTTCCATCTAGAAATTTATGTGGTTTTCAATTTATCAACTCTTGTTACAGAAAATATTATGATTTGTGATTTGATTTTCATCTTATTATTGGTGGAGCGCACCAAAACTATGTGTAAGTTATTATATTTTTTATACAAATAATTGTACCTTGTTATTAAAAAAGTCTCATCTGATAACATCTTATCGCAATTAGAATGGATACATCCCATACGACGCATGGGAATAAAATCTATGTAAGAACTAGTGTTCCACCGTTCCACTACATAACTCTGTCTGGCTTCGTTTCATTATAACTCTGATTTTCGGATTTGCTTTGGGTCGTCCCCGAACCATCGACTGGATCTGGTGTTTGATTTGATCTTTTTATCAGCTGGCTTGTCTTCTTCTTGGTGGATCTCTCTTTCTGTTTGTGTTTTAGATATGCTTCCAGATTTTGATATTAACATGTTTAGATCTGGTTCATATGCTTGTGATTTATCGCATCATGTCTCTCTGGTCGACCTCTGTAAAGAGCGACTCTTGGCTTCTGCTTCTAGCAGAACGTTTGCTTGCGATCTTGCATCTCTAGAGGAGAGCAGCTATGCTCTCCCCCTCTTCACCTCTTCAGACATATCTCATTGTTTGAATCCCTCTAAGGTTAGCTCTTCTCCCCCGCCTGTTTTCCGGTTGGAGCCTACCTCACCGACGGTGTCGCTTTGTGGCTCGTCTGACGACTGATGGATGTCTCTGGTGGACCGTCCTTTCGGCGCTCCTTCTGCTGACCGATGGATTTCTCCGAGGGCGGTTTTTCGAGGTTCTGACAATGGTGTCAGATTGTCAGGCAATTTCTCGTCATCTGTGTGGTCTTATACGAGTTATAAACCACCTGATTTTTTAAGCCAGCATAAAATTAATCAATCTTCTCCCTTCGTTAATCACGCGATGATTAACGCCCCTAATACTCTCTCTGGAGTCAATTCGACGACTCCACTTTTGGCGTGCAAGCCCAGATGCGCCGTCCCTAACATTAATGCTTGCAGTCTTTTCCTCTCTCATGTTTCAAACTTACCGCCTCTTATCTCTACTTTTCCTGAGGATGTCTCCTCAAATCTCGCTCCTGCCAGTAGGGTTGCGTGCCATGTAGGCAATATCTCTGACGTCAGGATATGTTCTGACATAAGTTACTATCCTGCCCTTTCCCCTTCCGAGCGGCGTTTCAGTGAAAATTCCAACAGATTTTCTCTTCTCTCCTCTCCTGTTCCTCCCCCTGCATCTGGCTTTTCTCGTCTCTCTGAGATTGCCTCAAGTAGCAGTTCTTCCTCTCCTCTCCTAACTGCGTGAGATTGGCAGGTGGTTTCGAGGAAAAAAACCTTTTCCCCGCAAGTTAGTTTCTGTCGCGCATCTAGTAGATGTTTTTCATGTGGCCTTTGGGGTCATCAGGCTAAAAAATGTAAATATTTAGAGACTTGTTTTCGTTGCAACTCCTCTTCTCATTCTGTGGTCATATGTAAATTTTTTTCAGGCCCCGCAAGCCTCCTCCACAAGGTCTTCTGCCATGGCTGGCCTATCACCACACTTCCCCATCATTCTACCTCCTTCTGCAGTGGTCTGCGATCATTTTCTGGTGCTCTCGCGAAGTGCTATTGTTACCTCCCACTCCTCTCAACTCACTAAGGAATCCATTGTTGACATATTAGCACTTACTAGCCTTGTTCGTCCGAGGTTGAGGTACAAGATTTTTCCTCTAGTAAATTCTTGTTAGTTTTTCCCTCCCCTCAGATCAGAAATGACTACCTTAACCAATTTGGTGCATCCCTTCAAATGATCTCCGCCTCCTTCACTCCCTGGTCGCCGAACTCCAACGCGGTGTTAACGTTGAAGGAAGAAGGGGTATGGCTCCGACTTTAGGGTATTCCTCATCACCTATGGAATACTGATCTCTTTCACCACATGCTCTCTGGGTTTGCTGAACTTTTGGAGGTAGACCTCACCATGGACTCGACCAAATCCCTGGGTTACTCTAGAGTTAGGGTTAAGATTCATCTAGGAAAGGATATTCCCGATTGTCGTTTTTTTGCTTTTGGCAAACATGTTTACCCCATCACGTTCCGGAGAAGCTGGGACTTATGCGCCGCCAATGCTACCTCTACTCCTGTATCCATTGGCCCATTCCCTGCCTGGCCTGCAAAATCTAGCCCCTCAACATCTGGTCCTACTGGTCTTAACCCTACTCGCAAATCCTTTAAGACTAATAGAGGTTGGAGAGGTGGAAAAGGAAACAAGACCTCTAGGGGTGGAAAAAATGTCTGGACACAATCTATTAGCCCTGCCTCTCTGCTTGTTTCTTCCTCTATAGGCATTCTACCAACTCCTCCCTCTGTTTCGGAGGTAGGCCATGACTTCTCTGTGCAATCTTACTCCCCCACCCCTTCTTCCAAGCCTCTGCATATTGGGGATGATACTTCTAAGTTTTTCAAGTCAGAAATTAAGACTCGCAATCTATCCATGGTTAAGTTCAAGAAGGTTCTTGCAGTCTATGACTGTCTGGAGAAAGATGACGTGAGTGGTCCTGTTGAAGTTGCATTCGAGACACAACCTCCAACTCCAACCTTCCCCCTAGGTATTACTGATGCTTCTGCTCTTTCATCTACCATGCTAGATTCTGACACATTCCTTTCTGGCTCTTTATCTTCTGATACTATCGCTATTGTTAATAATGATAGTGCAACTAATTTTCTAAGTGATACTCTCAATTGGGAGTCCTATGATCACTCATTGTTTTTTGTAGTATCATTGGAATTTCCTTACATTCCACGGATGAGGCTAAGAACTTTCTTAATTCTATTAGAGTGGAATAGGGATTTCCTCACATCGACTTAAATATTGCCTCCAATTTAGCTGAGAATCTAGATTCTCTTTCTCTTTCTCCTCCCAATTATTGATCATTAATGCATGGAACATTAGAGGCTTGGGTTCCAGTGGAAAAAAACGGGCTATTAGTAACTTCATTAAAACCAACAAATGCCATGTCATTATCATTAATGAGACTAAATTAGAGACCTTCACCCCATATCCCCTTAGGTAGTTAGGAGGAGGTCTATTAAATCAATGGTCCCTTATCCCTTCTCTGGGGGCTTCTGGGAGACTTCTTATTGGGTGGAATGACAGATTTTTAAAGCTATTGAACACAATTTCTACTACACACTGCCTCTCTATTAATTTCACTAGCCTTTCAGATGGTATGGATTAGTGGCTCACAAGGGTCTATGGTCTCTGTGATCCAATTCAGAAACCTGAATTCCTTGCGGAATTAGATTATTTAAGCAAAAAAGTGAATTCTTTTTGGGTTATTGGGGGGATTTCAACCTCACCAAATACTCACATGAACACTCCACTAGGTGCGGCATTTCCTCTATTATGAGACAATTCAATACCTTTATTGATAGTCATTTCCTGGTGGATTTCTCTCCTACTAATTCTAAATACACTTGGTCCAATATGCAAGTGCCCTTACCATGGTAAAATTGGACAGATTTCTTGTCTCTATGGATTGGGCTAATTCTTTTCCCAACTCTTTCTGTTTGGGTCTGACCAGAGTAATCTCTGATCATATACCCATCTCTCTTAACTCCACTTCTCTAGACTGAGGGCCCACCTCATTTAAATTTTATAAATCCTGGCTTCTTTTTGGGGGGTTCAGCTCTTTCATAGAAGCCTCTTGGTACAGTTCCATTAACATTTGTACCTCTTCCTCTCTTGTAACTAAATTTGCATACAGGCTCAAACAGCTTAAGAAGCAGATTATTGGCTGGATTAGGCCTGTAAGAAAGGTTAAAAGTAGAAGATTACTTTCTATTGAATCCCGAATTGTCTGTTTAGACTCACTAGCTGAATCCCAACAGTTTTCCACAAATATTCTATCAGAGAAAAGATATCTTCAGTTAGAACACTTCTCTTTACTCCAAGAACAAGAGGAATATTGGAAATAAAAGTCTAGAATTCAATGACTTAGAGTAGGGGATTTAAACACATCTTTCTTTCACAATATGGTTAATAGCAGAAGAAAAATCAATGCTATTCACTCTATTAAGATAGGGGAAAACACTACTTTCTCTCCTTCCACCATTTCCAAGGAGCTAGAGAACCATTTCACTAGACAATTCAATAAACCCATAAGAGCTAGTCCTGAATTGGATTGGGATTCCTTAATTTCAAACAAAATTCAGAGTCCCTTGGACTTGGAAGCTGCTTTCTCCTTGGAGGAGATTCATAGGAACTTTTTGCTCCTACCTGGAGATAAGACCCCAGGACCTGATGGCTTTCTAATGTTTTTTTCCCAACAATTCTGAGACATTTTCAAAGAAGATATCTTGAAGGTTTTTAATCATCTGTTTTCTTCCACAGAAACATATTTTCTTCAACCTATTAATCAAACTTTTATCACTCTTATCCCTAAGCTAGAAGGGGCACATTGCATAAAAGATTTCCGGCCTATTAGTTTGCTGAATAGTTTATATAAGATTATTACTAAAACTTTGGCTTCCAGACTTTCCCCTGCCTTCATTCTAGGAAGACACATTGGAGATTGTTTCCTGGTAGTTCAGGAAACATTACACTTCATGAAGGTGGCTGGCATTCTTGATTATATCCTGAAATTGGATTTTGAGAAAGCTTTTGATAATGTTCACTAGGATTTTTTATTGGATTCTCTTTCTGACTTAGGCTGTGGACCTATATGGATTAACTGGATAAAAATGTGCATCACTCATACCAGATTCTCTATCTTACTTAATGGTTCGTCCAAAGGATTTTTTCCATCCTCCAATGGTCTTAGGCAAGGTGACCCACTATCACCTCTCCTTTTCATTACTGTCACACACATTCTGAATAGAATGATTTCTCTTGCTGTAGAATCCAAGCTGATATCTGGCATCCAATTTCCTAATGGTGGCTCTAATATAGTGAACATTCAGTATGCAGATGACACTATCTTATTTTTGTCTGCATGTGAGGATAACATAATCAATATTAAGAGGATTTTGTGTTGCTTTTAGTACTGCTCTGGTTTGAAAATTAATTTTCATAAGTCTTCCCTCACTGACATAGGTGTACCAAATTCACTCATCACTAGATTTTCCCAAATTTTGGGTTGTAACACTTCTCTTTTGCCTATAAAATATCTGAGACTTCCCCTTCACTTTAGGAGGACTACCTACAATGATTGGTCTCCAGTCATTGAAAAAATCTCTAAAAAACTCTCTTTTTGGAAAGCAAAACAGTTGTCTCTTAGATGAAGACTAACTCTGGTTAATTCTGTTCTCTCAGCCATACCCACCTATTATTTATCTGTGCTACATATCCCTGCAAAGATTGTTAAAGCCATTGACAAATACAGATTCAGATTTCTTTGGAAATCCTATTCCTCCTCCTCTATTGGTCATTTGGTTAAATGAGATACACTTTGTAGGCCAAAGCATCAATATGGTTGTGGAATTATAAATATTAAAAACTTTAATGTGGCTCTCAAATCTAAGTTGCTCTTGCAGCTACTCTCCAACACTTGCTCTCTCAAGTGGAAAGAACTTCTTAAAGCAAAATATTTTGCTAGGAACTGGCCTAAGGTTATCCTCAACACATCCTTAGGTAAGTCCTCATCCTTATGGCAGAAACTGAAAGCATGCCACAATTTAGTCAATTGTTGCACTAGCCTTCAAGTCCAGAATGGTTGCAGTATAATTTTCTAGGAAAGCAAATGGTGGAATGGGGTAAGACTCAAAAATCTCCTTCCTGACCTTTTCCTACTGGCTAAAAATAAGAAGGCCTCTCTTGTCAAGACAATTGAGACCTTTAGAGTTGATTTTGACAATTTATTTACTCACTCTCACTCACAGACACTTAAACAGCTTATCGTTTACAAAAAAAAAAAAAAACAGTTCCACTGCATAAGGTACACACCTGACGTTCGTCTTTTCATCTAGGATTTCTTCTCGTTAAGAACATATGAACCCAAAATCACATCACGCACGATGGTAACTTAACGATGATATTGACTAGTAGTAGTATTGGGAAATGAGTGTATTATTTAAGTCTATAGATATTAACATATTCCATGCACGTCACGTCTGACGCTAGTCGGGTCGTCCGAATAACCGCATCTCAAGCCTCTAAAACCTACACGCACCCACAGGTCATTGACAAAAACCCTATTACATCACGCCACTGCTGGGAAGTTCCTTCTTGTGCGCCAAGTAATTCACCGCCGCCGCACTAAAACCACCGGCGCTGACGAAAATCACTCATATCACGAGAGAGAGAGAGAGAGGGGTGGTGAATGAGGAGGAGCAGGAAGTGAGGAGGAGAGAAGATGGTGTTGTGGGAGATAACTGTGGCGACAGCGTACTTCCTAGGGCTGAAGAGGACCTACAGGCTCGCCTTGAGGATGCAGAGACGCCTCGTCGGCCCCAAGCATCCCAAGATCCGCCAGTTCATCCAAAGGTACTGACTTCGTTTGGTCTTGGATCATATTGGCATTTGATAGACCATAATTACCAATTTTTTTTAATTTGTTTTCTCTGTTGATGGTGCGTTTGTGTTTGACTTTTTAGATTTGGGTTTGAATCAAATATTTTATGGGGATGGCTTGTCTGTGTTGATGGAGTCTACGAGTAGTTCGGTAGTGGCAAGGGATTGGTTGCTAGCCATGATGGCAACTTCTCTTGAGGATTGATTCCAATGGCATACGCCTTTTGGTCTTGGAGTTATAAGAACAACGACGTTGTTCGTCGTAATGTGTCAGATTCGCCAGCTTTAATGTTCACTTGAAAAGCCTAATAGAACGTCCTCAATGCAGGAAATAGTTGGTGGTGATGAAGTTACGAGGAAGAGGAATTTTAATATACGTATAAGTCATACCTGTAGAAGAGTTTGTATATAACCTTCAGGCTTAAATTTGGTTATCTGGACAAACTGCAGAGTTTGAAGAACCTTATACAAGTTCATGGCTAAAGGATCAGAGCATAGAATTTTTTTTAAGTGAAACAACAATCTAAGCCTCGCTAAACTGTTGGCGTTTTAGCAGTAAGTTGTTCTTTGGGTAGACTTGTTTCCTTTTTGATATTGAAAGTATTCTTTGTCATGTATTTGAACCTTTTTGAGAGAGAAATATCAGCGTCTGTTGTCGTTATCCTGCCATGCACAAAGTTTATGATCAAGGGCTTATTGTCAGCTCAATGGCACCTTTTCAACAGCTGATTGTGGAACAAAAGGATGAAATTAACTGCATTATCCCACCACTGCCTTGGCTAGTGACATCCCCCTCATCGATTGGGAGAAGGATGATCTCCTCAACGAGAAGGATGCTTGATTGGTGCCCCTGCTGTTGTGGTTTTTGTCGTTCAGGGACCTCTGCTCCTACATTTGGGCTGCTGTTTTTTGGTTTGTCTGGTTTTGGGCCCTGTGTTTCTGGTTTGCTCTAAGGTTCTTGCTGGCTTGTTCTTGGTTTGCTGCTGCCTCTTGCACTAAGCTCTGTCTTCAGTTCCTTTTCGATTGGCTGTTTTCGGTCTTCTGAACATTTGTTCTAGTTTGTTTCTGGATTTGTTTGACTCTTTTGTTGCGACACATGTATGTCATGGTGTTAGTTATCTTCTTGTTGTTGCTTGGTTGCACAATTGTCCTTGGCCTGGTTTTTAAGATGTTGGTCTGAAGATTGATCTGTTTGAACTCCTTTTAATTAAATACAATACTACCCTTATAAAAAAAAACTGTCATTTTTTATCAGGCAATGATTGTTTATATTTTTCATCTTTTTCCCCTCTTAGTCTATATATTGGACTTCATTTTCATCGAACTTGATCAGTCTGCATCATTATATAGCCATTGAGTACAACATAAAAGAATTTTGGGCTTTTTGTCCAAATACCATTGTTAAAAGTCATATTCTCGTCAATACCCTCCTTACACTGAAAATTTCCTGTATACATTTAATAACTTGAAAATCTTACCTGGATGCTCCTACCGTCAATTGGCATCTAAATCCGTTGAATCTTCGTACCTAACCATAGTTAACTCATACAAAAAGACTAACTTACTCTTCATCTAATAAAAAAAATCCATGCAATTCTGACTAGAAAGCACACAAAAAAGAGGCATTTTCTGTCAAACCAATCTTCTCCTTCTCCTTCTTCTCACTCTTCATCCTACTGGCCACAAAGGCAGTGGACTTCCTCTTTAACTCCTTCCCTTCCACCATCACCTTGAACCTCCTCCTCATCGACGATGCCTAGCTTGACTCCTTTGTCATCCACCTCACCATCGACTCCAACTAGTTCTCCATTGATTGTGCCTTCTACAAGACCCAACTCTGTATCCTCAACACGACCACCGACAATGGCACCACCGTTTCCTTCTTCTTCACCTCCTTTGTCTTCTCCATCCTCCCCTAAATCCCATCAAGCTTGGGATTCGTCCTCGCCTTCGTCCTCACCAACTCCACCTCCTCACCGGATGCCCTCTCAGACCAGTACTTCGGCCTCTTCTCCAACAAAACCTACCATCGCCAGTACCTGCTCTTTGCCATCAAGATCGACATCGGCTGCAACCTTGAGTTCGACATCAGCAGCAATTTCGAGTTCAAGAACCAGAACGGGAACCACATCAGCATCGACCTCAACTACATCGACTTCTCCTTCATCCACGTCATTGGGTACTACCTCCCTAGTGGTGACTTCCAACCCATCGACATGATGTCCGATGGGAACATCCGGGCGTGGATCGATTTTGATGGCGGGAGGCTCTAGATCAACATCGCTCTGTTGTACACATTAGCATTCTTTATCAAAGCCCACATGCATGTGAGAAGAAGATGACGATGCTGATGTTCTTGACCTTTGTCGTGTTTAATTGATTTTGGGTTTACCTGAATCTGCTACCGGCATGACATCCTCATCAACAGGAACTGGAATTAGTGTGTCATGAGGCCAGTTGTGGGCATGATCATAGATGACTGATGAACCATTTAGAGCAGGTTTCTTCAGTTCCCCGTCAGGGTTGTTGGGAGAAGTAGCAAACTCGATAAAAAAATTTGTTGTTAAATCAGAAGTACTAAGCCCATTTGATGCAACACCACTCCATTCATATTCCTTTGAATCAAAATGCTCAGTTTGAGATTCATGCACCTGTACATGATGTATTGATTAGAAAGAAACTAGTATTGGACGACATGAATTTTAAGTTTGAATGTCAAGAGGATTTCAGACTGAATTGGGTAGCAAGGAATGGATGCAACAAACTCTAGCTGGTGATGATGCATAATCTAAAGAGAGAGCATGAACAAGTGCATTGAGAACTTGCGTCGATCATACTCCAAAGATGATGAATTTGTCATCTGATATGGTTTTTCCCACGTACAAATCAAGGAGATGGATGTGTCTTTTAGTGGGGTCTGAGAGAAGATGAGAGTGGTCGTCGAAGAGGAAGACTTGGAACAAGAGAAGATGACGAAGGAGAAGATGAGAATATAAAAAAAGAGTTGGATGGCTTCTATGCAAAGTTACAGGGACAGTAACATAATTTCACAGGAAACTAACGTGGGATCTTGACGTCGTTTGATGTTAAACTAACTGGAATGCATACAGATAAAATTTTTGAGTTATTAAATGTATATGGGAAATTTCCAGTGTAAGGAGGGTATTTATGACAATTTGACTTTTAACGAAGGTATTTGAGCAAAAAATCCAAGAATTTTTGTACTTTGTCAAGGTCTATTTCCCCTGAATATTCTTTGTGTTATACCTATTTTTATCAGTTTGAATTTTGTCCAGCTTGACATTTATTTGGCACATTATTGCTGTATTTTAAGAAAAACTAGAAATGTATCTTACACATTATAAACTGCATGTGTTGCCTACACAATCTGATCTCTATTGTTACCAGGATCATGAATTTAATCTTGTTCTTCCTTCTTAGTTTTTGATCATGCTTATGTAGCAAATTATGATTCAGAAATATTTTTTTTCCCGTTTTATAATTTTTAAAGAATTTTAGAATGCTGAAAATAGATGGTCAGAGAGAGTTTCTTGGCTATAATGGTCACGGATGTTTGTATTCTCAGTGGCTGAGTTCACGTGGGGTTTATTTCTTGTTTTTCCCTTAACCATCTTTCGCAGGGATATGATGGCTGACATATACTGCTTTGCACGAGAAACCAGAAGTGCACTTTTTTTATTTAGTTAGACCATAAGATCAAAAGCATAATTTATATGGATTATCGCCAGAACCTATTGTTTCTGTTCCGATCATGCTCCATCTCCAAGTCCTTGGAAAAAACCCAGCTTCTCCATCAGAGAGTCATTACTTTTGGCCTCCAGGATGACCATCATTTCTGCAAATGCCTCATGAACCTCTACCTCTCCTTCCACCTACTGGAACCAGCACGCTTACTTCTCAAGACTGCTCAGGACCCATCGCACATCTCTCTTTGGAATGGCCTGCTTGCCGCCTGCTCTAAGAATCACCTCTACAAAGAAGCCCTTTGCCTCTTCAGCACTCTTCGGGTCTCTTCGCCTCAGATTCTACCTGACTGCTATACTTTCCCTAGTGCTCTAAAATCATGCAGTGGACTAGGAAATGCAGAACAAGGGAGGAAGATACATACCCATGTTCTGAAATCTGGGTTTGTGTTTGATGTTGTCATTTCTAGTTCTCTTGTGGGCATGTATGCAAAGTGTGGTCTGTTTGACTCAGCAATACAATTATTCAATGAAATGCCTGTGAGAGATGTGCCATGTTGGAATACTGTGATCTCTTGTTATTATCAGGATGGGCGAGTTCGAGAGGCTCTGATGTTGTTCAGAAAGATGAGGAGTTGTGGTTTTAGGCCAGATTCAGTCACATATGCCACAGTCTTCTCGGCCTGTGCCCGGCTTTTGGATCTGGAAATGGGGAGAAAATTGCATGTGGAACTAATGAGAAGTGGATATGAGCTGGATGGTTTTATCAGTGCCGCTTTAGTTGACATGTATGGTAAGTGTGGTTGTTTGGACAGTGCTAGAGATGTATTTGAGCAGATTCCCATGAAGTGTGTGGTATCTTGGAATTCTATTATTGGTGGATATGCATCAAGTGGTGACAGCAAGTCTTGTTTGGAGCTATTCTCAAGGATGCATGGGCAAGGATTGGGACCCACTTCAACTACAATAAGCAGTTTGTTGATGGCTTGTTCGAGATCATCTCATCTGCATTATGGGAAGTTTGTCCATGGTTATGTACTTCGGAACAATATCATAGCCGATATCTTTGTTTACAGTGCCCTTGTAGACGTTTATTTCAAATGTAATCAGGTTGGTTATGCTGAATCAATCTTCAAGGAGATGCCCAAGGCTAATATTGTTTCATGGAATGTGATGATTTCGGGCTATGTGTCGGTTGGTAGTTACTTCAAGGCAATTGACGTCTTCCATTGTATGAGAGATGTTGGAGTTAGACCTGATGCTGTTAGTTTTGCAAGTGTTCTATCTGCTTGTTCTCAACTTGCAGCTTTAGAACAAGGCAAGGAGATTCACAGCTACATTTTGGAGCTTAAGCTTGGATCGAGTGAAGTTGTCATGGGTGCAGTCCTTGACATGTATGCAAAATGTGGTGCGGTTAATGAAGCACGCCAAGTTTTTGAGAGGTTGCCAGCCAGGGATATTGTGTCTTGGACTTCCATGATTATGGCATATGGCTCTCATGGCCAAGCATTGGAAGCGGTGGAGTTATTCAACAAGTTGAAGAAATCAAAGGAGAGGCCTGACCATGTCACTTTCCTTGCTGTGATTTCTGCATGTTCCCACGGAGGTCTAGTTGATGAAGGTTATTACTATTTCAATCAAATGAGCAGAGAGTATGGAATCAAGCCTCGATTAGAGCATTATGCCTGTTTGATGGATCTTCTTGGGCGTGCTGGGAGATTGCAAGAAGCTTATGGCATACTTCAGGAGACCCCCAGTTTCAAAGGAGATGTTGGGTTCTTGGGATCTCTGTTTTCTGCATGCTGTTTGCACAAGAATTTAGAGTTGGGTGAGGAAATCGGAGGAGTTCTCACGAGCTTGGATCCTGATGATCATTCTACTTATATAGCTCTAGCTAACATGTATGCTTCTGCAGGGAGATGGGTTGATGCGAGAATGATCAGATCAGAAATGAAACAAAGGAGGTTGAAGAAGAACCCTGGATGTAGTTGGATTGAGGTTGACAAGATAATTCACCAGTTTTTTGTGGAAGATGATTCACATCCACTGGTTGGCATGATATATGAGTGCCTGGAGAGCCTTGTGAAGCATATGGAGAAAGGCAAAAAAGCTTTAAACTTAGGCATGACATGATGGGTCATCTATTGGCTGGCAATGCCAAATTGCTTTCTTTGAATTACTGGAGCTGGCGTGGTCACACTTTTTCTTCATTTTGAATCTGGCTTCTAGTGTGGTATAAACGTGGCACGAAGAAAAATGATCAGTAATTTGCATTGAGTACATTGTTTGCATGCCTAATGTTTATGAGGATAGTCGGAAGTTGAACCCCTGTTTGGGCATTATGTGTCATGGACTGGCTTCAATAATCATGGATTACATGGATTGTGACTTGCCCCTATACATAAATATTTTATTAAAATAGTAAACTAATATTAATTTATATATCATGGCTAGCATGCTTGATATTCTAATCAGGGACTACTGGATTTTGAGCTTTTATTTGTAGTTTGTTGAGCTTCCCCTCAGCACACTTTTTACAGGGAAATAATGACCAACAGAGGAAATCCTTTGTTCCTAGCTGTTGGAGTTCCTCTACTGAACTCAGTGGCAATATTGTAGTTTATTTTCCGTAATCTTTCACAATTTTCTTTTGGTTATAGATTGTTGTCTTTTAAAGTTTGCCTGGGTTCAGGGTTTAGTCGGTAATGATTATGATTATGAATTAGCTATGAAGTAGTTTGCGTGGCTTTAGGATTTTGCAGTTTTCTTGTTGCTGTCATTCTTGCTTCCTTTTCTTATATGGTTAAATATTAGAAAAATAGGAATACAATTTTTTTCCCATATCCATTAGTAGATCTTAATGTCTTGATCTTTTGAATCTAATGAAAGATGTTCACGTTGGACTTTCTTGTTTCCTTTTTATCATGTTGTAATTTTATTTTATTTTTTGCAGGAAATCACGGGTTGCTTTTGATATTGCACTTAGTGTTCACAAAAAGGTACAAGAAAGAGATCTTGAGGTTGGCAGGAATTTTGGGAATTGGATACTCCGCTGGCTTGACCGTGCAAAGCCATCGGCTCAAATTTGTCCCTCTCCTCCCTCGAGGCTTCCAGGAACAAAGCCCCCCAAGTACATAATAAACTCAGGCCGAGTTTCAGGATCCCATAACCATAGCGTTAAAATAATGGACCGTGATTCTGGTAGCGGTAGGCGATTATTTTCCACACCTTGGAATATACAGCGTAAATCCTTCCCTACGATAGCCATGATGATGCAACTACCGAGATCTGCTGGCATAGGCAACCAGTACAGGCAACTCTCCAATTACAGAACATCCACTTCTGACATGATCAGCCGAAGAGGATCTCAGGGTGTGTTTCGGAAGGATATCGCACAATGGATGCGGCTGAATTGATGGCAGCCATGTGCACACATCATGAGTTGCTATTTCCTCCATTTCCACAAGGTTTGAAGTTTGGTAAATTCTGAGCAAAATACAATAGAGATTGTGCTGTTCTGCTGGTCGGTGAACGGACTTCATGATGCAGAAAAGAAAGCAAGCTACACAGTAGCGCTTCACTTGTGATTTTTGAGAATTGTGTTAGGTACCGAATCTGGATCTCATCATGGGACGCCTGAACTCCCTGATCTGGGATTTTCTCTGCTGGGTGCATTTGTACATCTGATGATTTTTAGTATACTTGATGTTGTTGTAACAATGGAACTATGATTGCACGATGGTTTCCGTTATGACTAGAAACTTCCTTCAAGCAAATATGGATCTGTTTAAATGAGCAAATACCGTTTTGAATTGGTACACCGACTTTCAGTCAGCTCTCTGACGCCTTGAGAGCTTTCGACTTGATTGGCTGCATTTGTGTCCTAATATCTTGTGTTTAGTGGTCTCGTCCGATGTCTGCTTATTGATGAATCATCAGCATGTAATCATTTGTGTTGTTGACTTTGTCGCTCTGTGTCAAGCTGTTGTCGGTATTGTTTTTGTTGATCGTTGTCGAGGTTATTATGTAATCTTTTTTTGGAAGTATGATCTGTCTTGTCTGCTATTCGTAACTTTCGATTGCATTAATGAAATTATTTTTCTTTTTCCAAAAGGAAAATGCAAAAGATAACATTAACAGTGTAACACCTTCACCAAAACCACCGTAGTCTCTTCTTATATACACAGCAACACAAATGTCCACTACGTCAAAAGAACCACCACCACAAGCTTTCTTGTGAAATACCATTTGTCGATCTCCAAAGCAATCCTCTTAAATCCAAATGACGAAAAAAAAAAAAAAACATCGAACAATATAATCCTCTGCTTTGGATCGTGAAATCATATAGATAAAAAGTGCAGCATCAAGAAGGTAATCATGAACAAGAGGGAAAAAAAAAAGAGACTTCATCTTTGCTTCTTCTCTAATCCCAGGAATTAGCAAAAGCAGCAGAAGTAATGGCCTGCGAGAACTCATCGAAGCTAATCCTCCCGTCCCCATCGGTATCCGCCTCCTTGATCATCCCCGTCAGCTCCTCCGCCGTGAGCGCATGCCCCAGCTTCGCCATCGAATGCGCCAGCTCCGCCGCCGTGATGAACCCGTTCCCGTCCCTGTCGAACAGCCGGAACAGCCGCCGCAGCTGTTCGTCGGTGTAGGGTGACTTGGTCGCCAGCTCCGGGGCGATGAGCGCCAGGAACTCCGAGAACTCCACCATGCCATTGTTGTTGGTGTCGGCCTTCTGGATCAGGGCCTCGAGCTGGTCGGGGCTCGGTTTCAGGCCGAGGGAGCGGAGGAGGGACCCGAGCTCAAGCTGCGTGAGGCTGCCGTCCCTGTTCCGGTCGAAGGAGCAGAAGATCTCGCGGAGCTCTGCCAGCTGTGCGTCGTCGAACCTCGCCTGGTCGTCCTCCCCAACCCCGCCGTTGTCCCCGCTCATCTCAGAATCTGATTGGAATCGGAATCGGAATTCCTTCTCTTCACATCTATTTCAACCGGTCAAAATCGTTTCTTCTCTTTTTGAGGCAATTCTTGACCAAAAAGTTTTTTTTTTTTTTCCCCTGCACCAAAGCCGAGAGGATGATACACTAGAATTATGATGTGGCTGGAAAAGGAAAAGAAATGGACAATCTTTGTTTGGATCTGAGGAAGAAAGTGATTTGGATTGGAGCGGTGGAATCGGATCGAAGGGAGAAGAATCGGTCGTCGGAGTCTGGCGGGGACGGGAGTGGAGAGGTCAGTTGTCACCAGAGAAGCACACGGAGACCATAAAAAGGTAATACGTGGATTTCTGTTTTTTTATCTTTCCCGATTCGTTTTCTATTTTCGTCATTTTTTTTAAAAAAAACATAAAAGTGATATAATAAAGTGGCAAAGATTTGACTACAGGCTACAGCTACGGCCTACGGGCGGGAGCGGCGCCGGCCATGTTGTGATTGTTAATTTTAATTTTTCTTTGGTTCGATGGAACGGTGGGACGTCCATTTCTCATGCCGTCCTCTTTGCTTTTTACTCCTCTCTTTCTTGTGCCAATGTTTGCTTGCCACCTGATTTGTCTGATCGGTGCTTCTTAACGAGTTCATGTTACAAGTGGATGTGTTTCATTAGTATTTCAGCGTTAATTCGTGGTATTGGTGGGAGATGACCGGCCGTCTTGTATGTAAGCAGTCTTGATTGTGAAGGTATCGATGATCAATGGCCACCTACCGTCTGTGTTGAATCCTGCACATCTTGATTGTTATTGATCTCGTGATGGCATAGGCAAAGGCATGTTAGTGTTTGAATGACTAGACACAAAATTGGAAACAAGACAAAGGAGAAGTAAGAGAGTAGAGTGGTAAACAGGATATGTACGATCTTTTCGAATCTGTCAAAGCTTGGCTGCTCTTCTCTGAATGTGATGTCTGGATTCGTATAAATTTCTGTGATAGAAATTATTGTTGCATTTCTAGATAATTTTGTCGCTTTTGTAGTTTACAACATATCACCATAGGTTATGATTGGATAATATATTGCGCAATCAGTTGTATATGCTTTCTCATTTTAACCTATTGCTCCTGTCTATGTAAATTTATTGGCAATCAGTGTAGATTAGTCTTGTATTTTATAATTTGAAGTAAACAATAAATATTTATTAAAGTTTGTTTTTGTTGATCCCCCTCACAGGTCACAAATGTTCCTATACTACTGACTTTAGGACCGTAAATATGAGGGTTAGACCCCGCTTGTCCGTTCTGGCCCATCCCATTAGAAACGGGTGATGATAGGATCTCCTGCTAATTAGAAGATTTTGACCTATTAACCTACGGGTATACCTGTGTTGGTCCACCCTGTTACCTTATCTACGGGTTAAAATACGGGTTGGCATCATATCTACCTCGTGTACACCTCTAGCTATTGTTATCGTATAGTCAGTCATATTTCATGTTACAGGTTCACTACTTTAGCACCATGTCCACCGATAACGTTGAGTTCAACTATTGATACTTGGACACCCAAACTTAATAGTCTCATATTGAGTTATTAGTCAAAGATACATAGAAATTTTGGCTTCAATCTCATGAGACTTAGATTCCGTTTGGTAAAGTTTCAGTTTCTCAACCTAAGTGTAAAAGTTAACTTCTGGTTAGAAACAACATTATCTCAACTTCTGAAAATGTAAAAGAATCACTACTCCAAAAGCTACATGTTTCTGAAATGTTTGTGTTGTTTAGTAGAACTGTTAGATCATTGTAGCTTCTGAGGAAAAATTATATGTTCAAAATTTATCCAAAAACTTTGCTAAAGGAATCCTTACTCGAACTCTATATTTCTCGCAGTTTTTTCTCTCATCATTCAAGCACAACTCCTTTCTCAAACAAGGTATTACATTAATATAAATAGTATAAATTTAAAACACCTGTGACCGTGTCGGACCCGGAGGGAGGCGGGAAAGGGATCACAGTCATGCCAATGGATGGCGAAGGCGCAAGGACAAGAAGAAAAAGAAGAGGAGTCGCCACCTAGTTTTTTAAGGGAAAGATGAGGAAAACCACAAAAAGATGAATGCATGCATGAAATGCAGATAGGAAGGCTGGATGTCTGCTAACCAGAGGATGGGTAAGGATTCATGTTATGCACGAGGAAGGTATTAGGCACCCTCGTACGCCCGAGAAACTCAGTCTTTCTAGTCCAAATGCTTGCTAAGGGTTTGACGAATGTGTGTTTGCTTATTCTACATGCTTATGCAAGAATGTGATTGAAATCATGCCAAGTCAAAATCAAAGGGGAAAAGAAAGTTAATCCGAGGGTCGCGTGTAGGCATGGATAATGCCGCTTTGCTATACACCCGTAGGCGATGAGGAAAATCGTGAAAATCGAAAATCCGAGGAAAACGCGGAGAATACTAAGCTCGGAGCATGGCTAAAAAGCGTGCTCCAAGCCAGGAAGAAAAGACGGAAGAAAACCATGCAAAAAGGTGTGCAAAATATGCAAAATGCAAG
>JAMKQA010249707.1:0-21123 GCA_024699735.1 Posidonia australis | reverse complement strand
GGTTTTTGCTGGAAATTTGATTAAGACTTTGATATTTGCTGGAATAGTCCATCGCTCTTGATGCCGGTATGTATTTTTGAATTCATGCTAAGACTTCTAAATCTTTTTCACGTTATAATATTTATGAAAATAAACAGAAATGAATAATCATCAAAATCAATGTTAATATTTCTAACACGATGTTTTGTGAGATTTTGGAAGAATGTTTAAAAAAATTTGAAATACTTTTTCAAAAGGGTTTTGAAAAGATAATATGCATCTATTTGTAAATGATTTTAGAAAGCGTTTTCAGATTTTCTATATGTAGGAGACCAATAGACCGAAAGGTTGTGTTGTCTAGACTAGGAGAAGTAGGTTGCATTCCTAGCTGGTCAAGGAGATGCAGGAGACCAATAGACCAAAAGGCTGAGGTGTATTCGTCGGATTCTTGAGATATGACACTCCTAGATTGTTGTTTACAAGACCATGGCTAAGGTCCATGGGACGAGGTACTAGCTGGGTTTAGAGGTACAACACTCCATTTGTTTCGGATGTTGAGGCCTAGGATACTATCTGTACACAGTGGTATCGTAGTGGCAAACGCGGGAGGTATGAAACTCCTACGTAGTTGGATTTGATACCTTAGTCGTTACAGGTACCGAGGCTTGTAGGTGCTGGCTGATCCTACGAGTGAGGAGCCTCTAGTAGTTCAGAGTATCGAGCTAGAACGTCAAGTGACGTATCCTGTAGTTTATTCTAAGAGAGGACAACTTGCCTAGGAGGAGTGAGCAGCTTCCTAGGTGAGGTTAGCTTCTAAGGGTCTTACAAGTGATGGAACTATAAGACGGGTAGACTCCTACACAGGATGGTCATCCATGGCAGTGCAGATGTCGTGATAGCTCTTCGGTGGTCTACTTGTAGCTAATGTTAATTACTTGGTGTTGGGTAGTACGACACGTTGTGTACTTGTGGTTTTGCTGAGTCCTAGTTCAAGAAATCAAGTTCTGACCTAAAGGAGGCCGTGATATTGTGGAGTAGTGGCTCCATAGTTTTAATCTAGAGGAGGCTGTGGTGCTGCCTCAGTATGGCGTCGTGTTTTGGAGCAAAAGTTCCATGGCTTTAGCATTATTGCTTTTGTTTAAAGAAGACCGTGTTGTGTAGAGCAAAGGCTTTGTAGTTTGTACTTTGTGGTTGTTATAGGTGTACTGTTTGCAATTGTGAGCATTCAGATAATGGTCTAATTTGTACAAAGAGTGTGCGAGATTAAGCCGTGTGCTTTAATATGTCTTTTAGGCTTGACTTGACATGAGTGGCCATTTCAAGTGTACATAAAAGGTTTTAAAAGTGCATGCATATGGTTTTGAAAAGGAAAAAAAAAAGAATGATTTTAAATGCATGGTTTCTGAGATTTTATTGCCTACTAGGCAATGGTGGATTACCTTGTTGTGGTGTTGCGGCATCTAGGTGGGATGCTTATGCTTGTTTGTATAAGGTGTTATCATGCCTGCTTCCTCGTGCGTAGTGTGTCGAGCTATTAGATGGAGTGTGTGTTGGTGACCGTTTGAGTGGTTATTCACATGTACTTTGGTTTTGGTGTTTTTGACAAGTGCAGGAGCTATTAGTTATTAGTGCACATAAGAAAAGTCACACTACTACACATCAGGGATTCTGGTGAGTGTTTTGTTTAATTTTATTTCTATTGTTTATTAGATTTATTTCTATTGAGTGTACTTAAATTTAGTAGTATAATTAGTATAATTCTAATTGGAATAAAAGACAAAAAGAAAAATAAAATTATGTAGCTAGATTGAGTGATAGCGACTTGGGGGTTGTTACAATATTAGATCATCTATTTTATATATTCAAACATTGCTTAAAAGATTCAAAAATGTAGACAATTATGTATAGATAATAGTATCAAAACTAGTAAATTTAAAATGAATGTTCAACATAAATGAAATTCAACATATGATATGTTAAGTTCATGTTTACTTTATAGTAACTTCATTACAATGTATTATAATGGAAATCAAATGATCTTGTAAATGATAATGATTAGAATAATTGTAATATAATTCATAAGTTTTTTAAACTTTTTTATTTTTCTACTAAGGACTTGTCTGGACAATATTATCCCATTAGTTCTTGTCTTTTACCTAATCTTTTTAAAATCCCTACTATTTTTGCATCATATAGAGATTTCCCATGTTTTCAATATATTATTGCAATAATGGAACAAAAGTATAATTCTTATTAGAATCAACCTCCAATATAGTGTTATTTGGCAATAATAATGAATCCTAGGCCTAGATTAGTCACTTGTATGGTAATAATTATTGAAATTTTTACGACTACGACTAAACTTGACCAAGTAAATGAATATAATTCTAAAGTTAAAGATAATTTATATAAATTGTTTGATAAATATGTTCATTAATTTAGTTGTAGTAGTAGTTCTATAGTTACTCCTCATTCTCTTTTTATAATAAGAGAAAATGATAATAATTCTACAATGTAAAGTAGAATAAAAAACAAAAAAAGATTAATATTTTAAATCAACTAGTAATAATGAATTACAAACATATTTAGAATGTGATTTTGATTTTGACAAAAATATTTAATTTAATGTATTAAATTGGTAGTTTACTAATTCATATAAGTATCCTATTATTTCACGTATGGTTAAATATTTATTAACAATACCAACGTCCAGCTGCCCCCTGGAGTCGATTCTTTGCCCCTTGCTGACTACGGCAGTGGCCCTGCGCCACCCGAGGCCCTTTGAGGTCTTCTTTCAGGCAGCTTTGACTGCAGGTGGTGTAACATTTTTGGAACTTCTATTTTGGGGCTCTGTCTCCTTCGTTGTAATATTATACACTATGTATTTCTTACTGTGCTTTTAATAGCCGACGAAATACAATTAAACTTTTAACCAAAAAAAAAAACAATACCAACGTCCATTGTAACATCGAAGTCTTTTTTTTTTTGTAAGTAAAAGAGTCTTAAACAATTAAAGATGTAAATTATCAGAGAAATTGATGCAAACTTCAGTTTATCTAAAAGACTGGTATGATATTGTAGATCAAATTTAAAATTTGAAGTTGAATGATAAATTGGGAAAAGATGATGATACAACTTCTACGATAGATATATAATGATTTTTTATTAATTTTGTAATTATATTTTGTTATAACTTGTAAAATTTATCTAAATTATTTTTTATTTTTTTAATTTCAATTATCATAATATTAATAAAATGTTTTTACTTAATTTTTAAACTTTGTCTACTTTTTTTAAAATAATTTTTAACATACACAAACAAAAAGGATCAAAGGCCTTAGCCCAACACAATCCTCTAGGCTCGGTTTAACAAGGACGGGAGGACTAGGGTTGAATTGAGGTCCCTTACACGGAGGCCTAACCCAACCTTGGTTGGCTGACAGACTAGGCTAACCCACTCCAACTTGGATTTGACTGGGCCTACATTTTTTAGGTCGAGTTAGCCAATCTAGTCCTTTTTACATGTCTACCTTTATCCAGGAACTTGTAGTGTGCAACCCACCACCATTCACAACAGGGGCTCCTATTACCAACACAAGTTCATCATCATCATTACGAAATGGGACCCACAAACTTGTCATTTACATCCACCCTACAATGAGCATCAATAGGTTGTCAATGCACTGCACCTTTCTCTATGTGGGTCCAAGTAGGGTTATCGATGAGTTGAGATGGAAGTCAATCCATTACACAATTTTTTTTTCTTAAGGAGTTACGAGTGAGAATCTATTTTTTTCAATTCTTCATCAGTAATCCAACCCAATTCATTTGGAGAAATTAGATTGGATTAGATTAATGGATTAAAACAGATCAAATATTCATTTAAAAAAAAACTACATCTAAAAATTCAACAATTTTATATAATAGAAAAGGTAAAATTTCATCATCTTTACTTTAAAACACTTCATAATACTCTATAAGCTTACTCATTTAACAAATTCAAGAATCTATAAGTTTTTAAAAAACAATAGATTAACGTCTAATCAATTAATATATGAAATATACAACGCTGTTCAATACTAACAGGTTAACAGATAGCATGACATGTTTCATTTATGATCTAACTCTTTAATATTTTAGGTTAAATAGTTAATATTTAATGAATCTTGATAGATTCGAATTCTTAACTCAAATCATAAATTACTTGGTTGGATCAAATGAATTAATAGATTTTGAAAAAAAATTCCCTCATTGTTTCTCATTGTTATCGTGAAGGAAATGGAGCAACTGATTTTCTAGTTGAGGATGGTAAATCTCGCAAAAACATAGAATATCAAGGCTTCATTGAGCTCTCAAGAACAAAGGATTATCTGCAATCCTGATAGATGAGGAATATCTAGTTTGTAAGCTAGGAAGAGTATATGTTAGGATTCACTTGGTAAAGTTTCATTAAGCTTCTA
The DNA here is from genome assembly GCA_024699735.1 of Posidonia australis. Classification (NCBI taxonomy): domain Eukaryota; kingdom Viridiplantae; phylum Streptophyta; class Magnoliopsida; order Alismatales; family Posidoniaceae; genus Posidonia; species Posidonia australis. The sequence continues at coordinate 16,684 of JAMKQA010249707.1, read as the reverse complement.
AATCTAAGTGTAGAAGTTAACTTCTAGCTAGAAATTGTTACACCTCAATCTTTAAAAATATAAAAGAATCACTCTTTTAAAAGTAACATAGTTCTGAGAAATGAGTAGTAATTGATTTGAAGTATATCATTATTTTACACTCTTGTTATATCAATAAATAAAATTTACTTCGCCCATAACAAAATTAATGGATTTAACCGGACAACAGTCTTAATGTCCGTTTGGTAGAGGTCCAAGAGCTCGACCGACGCGGAGAGCACATGTCGCTCCTCCTTTCTTAATTCTTGTTGCGCTACTTTCCTTCGCCTCTCCGCATTCTCCTTCCCACAGCGGTTTCCCCATTTTCACCCCCGAAAGAAAGACTTCGCCTCCCTTTTCCTCTTCTCGATTCCACGCTGATCCAGATCTCGAACGAAGAAACCCCCACGCCAGCGCTCTTGTCTCGAGCAGGTAGAGGTCGCTGATATTGTTTGACTTGTGGTTTGTAGACGCTGTCGGTGATCGTTGATCTACCGGGTCGACCTTTTGCCATTCGGGCTGTGCTTGATTTGCTGCAGTTGTTGTTTTCATTGATCTGTGTCTGCTTTTTTTCTTTAGGGTTTTTTTGGGCGGCGGGAGTGGTGATGGATTCTCCCGGTGTGGGTCAGCCGGAGTTCGATTACCTGTTCAAGTTGCTGCTGATTGGTGACTCGGGAGTTGGGAAGAGTAGCTTGCTGCTTCGCTTTACTTCGGATCATTTCGAGGATCTTTCGCCAACAATCGGTGCGTTCGACTTTCTTTTTTTTGGCATTTCTTATAATGTTGAAGGATTTTTTTTTTTGTTTCTGTGTGCGGTTCAATTAGTGTGACGACGCCTAATTGGTCAGCATTGGTTTGGACTTGATTTTTGGGAGAATTCGTGTAGGAAAATCTTAGATGTTGGTTGGCAATAGGACTTCTTTTTTGAAGATGAGGACTTGCATGGCGGCTTCGGCTTTTCGGCCCGTTGATTATCCAAAACTTTGTCTTGCAAGCCTAGTATTATAAGCTTATGTTTGAACCATATGAAACTTCCAACTATTGCGAAAATCAACCAGAATCTGACCTAGCATGATAGGAAGCATTTTTCTTTTCCATGTATCCACAGCAATTTCAGTTTTCTATTGTTTATATGATGATTTTCTGTTTTCCCACAAGCAAGAGCTTGGCTATGCCCTTATTTTTAAAAACTTATTACACTGTAGTGGTCATCCTCAACCTGCAAGATGATGATATTATCTTTGCCGTTTGGTTTAGTGGCTGCAAAATGTTCAGTCAAGCATGTTACTCATGACTATCCCTAAATATATAATATATGTTTTGTGGTGTCCTGCCTTCACCAAAAGCAAGAAGATTATTATAATAAACTACACCATATCTTCATCAACATGTTCTCTAGCATCCTTTTATTTATTCGTCAGTCAATATTTTAATTTCTACTATCCTTTCTTCCCCTTTGACCAAACATTAGTAACATCTATATGGATACCTAATGGGTTACTTAAGAGATACCATCAATATCACAATCCTTTCCTTGAATATAATTTAATCATGGGAATCTTAGAAGATTTCACAAATGACAATATAAATGCACTGGTGCTAGTCACAACTGAACACCTGGTTGCTAGCTTTTTGCCATCCTTCTATTTGTTCATAGCCATTTTCCATTATTTCTATTTGTTTCTTCTTGCATACCCTCCCACTTTCTACAATGTTTGTTCCATGTAAAGTTCTTGTACATGAAGATATTGAAGATGAAATGATCTATAAGGAGACCAGTCAAAAAAAAAAAAGGAAGAACATGAAAGAATCTACTAGTATGAAAAATATATGTGCATTTTGTTTTCTCCACATCTTCCACTTCAGGGCATGGTTTTATCACTTGAAATTTGTCTGACTTTATATAAGGTGTTACTAAGGCACTATCACTGGAAATATATGTGTAACAAAACTTTATCTTCCCAATAGATTTTTTATTTCCATTGCCTAAAGTGATGAGAAAATGACTATAAGCTACTCCTCTACCTTTAATTATTCTCTTGTTATTAACCATCCTATTGCTCTTTTAGGTGTGGACTTTAAGGTGAAAATGGTAACCATTGGAGGGAAAAAGCTGAAACTTGCAATATGGGATACAGGTAATAATCATGCTATATAAGGAAATGTGGTGTAAAAACTTATTGCATCAGGCTTTGGGCTGTCGCCATTTGTTCATCGTATCAATATTGTAGCTGGAAACTTACTAAACATGATTATTTTTTTAGTGGGGTCTGTAGTATCTCTGTCTCCTATCCATGTGTATAATGTTGGTTAGTTGGTTCTAAATTGTAATATCTAACACTGGCATTTGTTTTACGTTGTAGCTGGACAGGAGAGGTTCAGAACGTTAACAAGCTCCTATTATAGAGGTGCACAAGGTGTTATAATGGGTAAGGACCCCTGTTCTCCTCCCTTTGAAACCTTTCAGACAATTAATTGGATGTTATCCATGCTATCTTTAATATGCTCATTTTTGTTTTCTTGTTTCAGCATTTGTTGGTTTGAGTGCAACATACTTCTCTATCTGCTTTCATTTTTACTTTTTTATGATTTAACACAGGGACAAAAGACACTGATCATCTAAGTATTTGATACTTACAGTCTATGCATTGCATTGGAGAAATAAGTTTTGAGAGGTAGGGTGGAAAATTGAAATCAGGACATGAAAGGATTGCAACTATGATGTGGAAATACCAATTACTTGGTTGTCTAATTGTAAATTATTATTGTAATAAATTAGAAATAAGGACATGAAAGGATTGCAATTATGATGTGGAAATACCAATGACTTGGTTGTCTAATTGTAAATTATTATTGTAAAAAAAAAAGGAACTTAAGGGCTCTGTTTTTGTTGTATAGCAATGAAATAACTTTTTACTGCTGTTAAACTGAGAAAAAGATATAAAAGAAGCCATAAGCTTGTTAGATATTTTCTTTTTCCCATTTAGTTCTTTTAGAATTAGCATGCAGAGAAGTGCCATGCAAGTTTAGATTGTACATTTAACATTTGTAACAGAAAAGAAAATCAGTATGTGAGATTTTGTAATAGGATCTAGACATAAGTTCATAAGTAAACTCAAAACAAACAAAATGAAGGCAAAATACTTCGTAGGGATAAAGGAACTCAGCAGTCACAAGCAATAAGACCACAAAGATTTTTGTTCTCTAGGTCATCTGCATTTACTTGATACTTTTGCAAGTTGTTGGCAAAATGCTTCCTAAATGTTTCCATTCTTGAGTTGATATTTCAGGGATAAATTTTAAGTTGTTTATGGCTCGACATTCTTTTGAAGATTATGTGGTAATTTTCTTAGGCATTTGCTGCCAATCATTTAGAGTCATAATTTTAGCAGAATATCTTCATGAAACACACATAATTTTTAAAGTTGGAATAAAAGAAAATTGTAAAAATACTTGCAGATTTTAAAGTAAAGTCTAGAGGTTTTTCAATTGATTCAAAAAATAAAACAAAATACATATGTGGGTTGATAATTATAGAAATTCAAAGGAGACCTACTTTTGTAGTCGAAGACATCCCCAATTTGTTTATTTTTTTTTTTTAAGAATCAACCCAATTCATTGGTTTGTAGTTTGAGTGGTGCTTGGTAATCGATCACCTTGAGGCAACATTGGACTGGGTGTGATGGTGGCATCAGATAAGAATGTAGTCAATTGACAAGAGTAAGTTGGTCTTAGAGGAAGAGATTGGTGGTGGAAAACATCAGCTTGGTGGTTGTAGGTGTGGGAGAGAACATAACATTCCTCTTTCTTCTTTGATGATGATGATCAAATATTCGATGAGTTGTAGGAAGACCTGACAAACAAAGTCCTTGAGGTGGAGTTGCGACATTCATTGCACATCTACTGTCAATCAAGGAAGAAGGCAATTGTTTCTAAGGTCAAAATGGACAAAGGAAACAGATGCCATTATATTACAATTCTAAGGGTAAATATATCAACCCTTGATACTTATAAGGGAAAAACTATCCATTTCCTTGCAAAACCAAGAGTGCCAATTTTATCTATCTGTACGAATGCTAGTTTTTAGGCCCAAGAGAGCCTTCTAAATTATTCCAAGATGCTAATATGCTACAATTTAAGATGATGATTTCCCATTGATGGTGGATTGGTGGTTCACATTTTCATCACCAAGCAAATATTTCTTATAAAAATCACAAGAGAACAATACAACAATTTCTAAAAAATATAACAGATAAAACATAAGTATCATGAAGTTTACAAGTTCTTTTAGATTATAAAAAAAATAAAATGTGTATATGCAAGCAGACATTTGTGCTATGAAGCACAAATATGGGTACGTGTACAACATGATACGTATTAAAATTACAAATGTTGTGGAGCATGGGTGCTACTAAAAAATTTACTATCATGTATGTTACTGCAACATCGGGTTTGTGAAGCACTTGTAGTCTATGTTATAAATATTTGGCTACTGTTCTGCATAATTTTTTTTGTTGCTACCAAGGAAGTATTGAATTTGTAGTTTATATAATGGTCTACAAGAGTTTCTTGCCTGATATTACTTAGTCTCTTTCTAATGAATGACGTTGCTTCTTTCTAATGAATGATGTTGCTTCATTTGTTGGTGTCACTACAGTTTATGATGTTACACGCCGTGATACGTTTACCAATCTTTCTGAAATATGGGCTAAGGAGATAGACCTCTACACTACAAATCAGGACTGTATAAAGATGCTTGTTGGTAACAAGGTTGACAAGGTATGCCTGTGGAATGTTTTACATCCTTTTGAGAATGATATTCTATTGATGTTGCAATGTATTTGCTGGATTGTCATTATTTAGCTTACTTTCTAAGAAACTTGCATTTTTTTAATTATTTGATCTCCTCCTTAGCATGGATAATTGGATATAGTGGACGGTGAACTCAATGTAGCATGATAGTGCAGTGCTACAATTTTGTAATGCATTATAACACTTTCTTCAAAAGAATTGGCAACAAGCACAATGTACTTATCATTTTGTGTGTCCGATCAGGTATCTTTACCTAAATGGTATCAAAAGTAACAAAAGAAACAAAATGGGTAGGCAACAAGCACAATGTACTTATCATTTTGTCTGTCCGATCAGGTATCTTTACCTAAATGGTATCAAAAGTAACCAAAGAAACAAAATGGGTAAACCACACAAAAAGCAGAAAAAAGAAAAACTGATTAAAGCATAAAGAATCATAAAATGAACCATATGACATACATGAGAAGGAAAAGGCAAACAGGGCACATTGTGAAGGCTATAGCATTTAGTGAAAGTGTATTGATACATGCTTGGCAAATGTCCATGGGTTTTTTTTTTACCCTGTTAATTTGGGACTTGCAGGCCAAATACTGGAATTACATGCCTCGAACTCATCACTCATGAATAATATATCTGTGAAGAAGCATATGCAAAACTTAAGGTTGTCAAGATGTGAAGGTGACAAAGTGCATATTGAGAATTCACTGAGGCTCCAGAACTTGGTTTCTTCTGGGACTTTGGTCCTCCCAAAGTAACAAATGTGATAAATCAGTGGAAACATGATATTTTAGTTTTGTCTTGGACTTTGGTCCTTCCAAAGTAGCAAATGTTGGAAATCAGTGGAAACATGATATACGTGGGAGTCCATAATGATTCACTTAAACTACATATTTCAAGTTTAAAATTTAGGGTAAGCTAAAAGAAATAATACCACACATCTAGGACTACGAAGCTTCACTACATAATCATGCATAACTAAAATCCTGAGCTCTTTTAATGAAACCCAAAATTGTTTTAGTGCAAGTCTTCCCTCATTTTTGTAGAAATTGAGAATTAATGCATATATTTCTTCTAAATATTATAATCTAAGTAGTTAAATGTGGTAAAAAGCTACCACGAGAAGAAATCAGAAAGTTTATCTAACATATTTGAAGTCACAAAATATAGAGATTTCTTAACTAAACATAGACTGACATGTTGCTAACATGAAGTCGATCTACTTGGACATGGGACCAAACTGTTTGGACATGGGCCACTTCGTTACTGCTTGAGGTAATTTGCAGCATTCGACAAATTGTTGTTTCAATAGGATGGAAATCCAGCATGTGTTGCCTACATTGTTTGACTTTCGAAAGTATGTTCACAGGTCTCCCTCACTTGAGACTCATCTACTCGCCAATATTAATGCATTTCATTCATAAATGTCTAGGTAGAGATTACAAATTAGATTTGATTCAGACATTGACACAAAAAGACTATGTAACTATCAATATTCACACATTTACGAATGTCCATCAAGCCTGATTTTAAACATCTGTTGCTACTAATTATAGCTTATCCTAATGTGACAAGCCAAACTTATAAATCTTGGGTTTATTTCTATATTCTTGTCTTTATTATGTTTTCACTGTTGTGTGACATAGTTTTTACTTTTTGAAGGACCTAAGTGGGACATGACCTGTCTTTCTGTTTGTTTGTGTGTGTGCTTGGTTGTTTTTCCCAGGGATTCTTAGTTCTTACTGCATGCAGGAACATGCTTTGGTAGGGACAGGATTTGAATGTATTGTCGTTACCTAATGAGTCAACCAATTCCTTGGACCCATTTGGGGTTGAGGGCCACTTTGATCACCTTTTCCTTACCCTTTTTTAGTCCAGTGTGGATGGTTCTGATTTGGAAAGTGAATTTGACTGCGCTTCACAACCATGGGCAAGTGTATTGGTCAGTTGGGGCAGTTATACACATTCAGTTAGTAAATTGATGTTTAGTGTTTCCACCATATCAAGAGTACACAAGCAAAAAATATCAATGAATAATTAGTTTCACAAGAGCACTTCACTTATATTTATGCAACTTCACCTGGTGTCAGTCATTAGTCATAAGAAATAACAGTGTGTGGAACACGTGATGCATATAAAACTTTTATGAACATTGTTCCAGTAGGACAGTTAACAAATTCAGATCATCCATCAGTCATCAATGTGTATACATAAGTTTTCCATGTCAAAATAGGAAGAGTTTGTTTCAGGTTGATTAGCAAAGTGCTTCAATCATTACTTCAAACTTTTAGCGGTCATAATATAAAAGGCAAAAGCAGCTTGATATTAATTATTAATAGCAACAACAGCATGTTGCAACCGTTTTGGAACATATTGAATGGTATTCTTTTAATGTTGGATATAAGATGATGGAATGACAATGAAATATATTAAAGTGAAACAAATCTTGAAAGATAATTAAACTTTTTAGGTAATGGGATGAGAAGACAAAAGATGTGAAATCAATTAGATTAGTGATTACAACTCATCTAAGATGTAATTAGATAATTCAATCATTATTAAGGTGTGAGTTTCAGGAAGAGAACACAATGTTTATATTCTAATGGTAAAGACAATGACATTTTAAAGCACCTTTTTGCCTAAAAGTTTCTTGTGTTTCAAAGGCAACTGCCTCTATCTATGAGCTTACCTTGTTTCTAGTCTAATTAAAAGGTTTTGTGCTAAGTAATATGGTTGCGTTGTCTTCTTTTTCAGGAAAGTGAAAGAGTTGTTACCAAGAAAGAAGGCATTGAATTTGCTAGAGAATACGGATGCCTTTTTCTAGAATGTAGTGCAAAAACTCGAGTGAACGTGGAACAATGTTTTGAAGAACTTGTCTTGAAGGTAAGTAGATGTTGTATAACGACAAATTTGCATGCTAAATTTTCTATATTATTCATGTGCAGAGTATAGAAACTTCTTCCTTCTCATGATGTAGTAAATTAATCATAATTAATGGTTTATTTTGCAATAAAATTCATCCTGCCCTTATAAAAAAGTTCATAGTGAGTAGTGATAGTCATCTTGCTAAAATGTATCTTAACACAGATACATGGTTGAAACTATGGGACAGAGGGACTCATTATATTCAAATACCATTTAGTTCTGGAGGGTAGATTCTGTTTACTATTTATAGACACAGACAATCCAGCAACGGTCAGACAAGATGTCCAACATGGAACACTAAAAGCTTAGACATGAAAGTTACATTTTTTTTTTATCAATATAAGATTTGCAGTCGTTCTTATTATCTTTGATGGTTAGTTATTTCAAGATGAAGCTATGTAAACTAGGAATACAAAATCAAAATCTCTAACCCAATAAAAGAATTTAATAAATATTATTAATTGAAATAAAAAATTTCAGCACTTGTGGTACCAGATAAAGTAATTTAATAAAGAAGGAACACCCAAATAGGTTAATGAATGTGCTGATATGAGGATCCTCATCGTCTTCAACTAGCATAGACTCAAATATATAATTTGAAGAAAAAGCACACTGATATGAAACTCAACTGAGCATCTAAACACAGGCTTATATGAACAATACTTTTTTGAGATACAATTGTATGTGAACCTTCTCCATAGTCAATTCTTTTTCCATTAACATTAGCCAAGTTGCAAAGATGAGTATAAAATCATCCTGAAGACAAATCTACTTGTCTTTTTTATTGCCTAAGTGGACTAACTGAAGTCATTTTTAACTGATCGTTTACTCTTCCAATTGTAGAAACATAATTATATCATTTTAGTGATCAAATATACCCGTTCATTTTAGATGAGTTTTCCTGCACTTAATTTTATATTTGCAATTAACGAAGAATCATCATTTCCACTTTTCAAAAAAAATATTTTTGAAATTAATTAAATTACTTTATTTTAAGAAAATTTAGGAGCTTTTTGAATATGTCCTAAAAATACAGTTAAACACACATAGCATGTGCTTCAACCTAGTCATACAGTACTTAAAACTAAAGAATAGGGCAATAGGAGATACTATTATTGTCTCATCGTTTTAGTACGATGTTGACCTCAATACCTACACTTAACACGCAGAAATTGTGTACTTTGATCTATTATTTGTAAAAGGTAATACCATGGAAGCCAAGGGAAGGACACTTTTTATCCGGTCTTTTCAGTACAATGTCATATTCCTCAGTGTGAAATCACTGTTATCACTTTTTGATAGCACATTGCACCTTTTTATAAATTTGTGCCACATGCCATATACCTAGCGTAAACAAGATGCTGCAACTCTCGTGAAATTATCCTTCTTGATAAAGCCATAAATTTCTAAATTCTAATGTGTCTTAACTCTATTATGTCATCTTTAGTGAAATCATTCATTCACCTATCGAACATTATATGCTGATAATGAACAGATTATTATGGATATGGATATATTTACATCTTAAGACTTGATGTTTAAGGAGCAGATTTCGCTCACTTTGAATTTTTCTTATAACTTTTTTTCAGATATCAATTTGGTTAATTGGATTTCTTTGGATCAAAATATCTTAGATGAAAAGTAGAATATATGCACTAAACAGACCTTGCCCATTTTGGGTACGATGGATCTAGAGTTGGAAGGATCTGACACGTGTCTAAAGTTATGAAAATATGTCGTTGATGGCAAAATTATTTTCACATGTTTGATGAAGGCTGACTGTGAGAGACGATCAAATCCTAGCAAGCAGTAGAAGTATTTTTCTAGGTCTTACTCAAGGAAAATGTTGATTGTGGTGAGGCTGCTAGCATGCAGTCGTCAAAAAGAAGTCAGCATGGTCATCAACACTGTTGACTTCAGAAATATTTTTGAGTTAAAACATAAAATAGAATTAAGATATAACCACTAATATATATACATGACAACATAAGACTAAAATACCCTTAGACCCCTCAATATATATGCTAACGTTCCCCCTCAATCTTGAGATGGTGTAAACATTGTGAGTTTGTTGAGAAGAGCTGAAATCGAGTCATAGTTGGTAACTTGGTAAATAAATTGGCCCATAGAAGATGGGATGATAGATATGGTAATCCAATGGTGTCTACATAAAAATGCTTTTGAACAAAGTGACAATCAATCTTGATGTGGTTTGTTTGTTCATGAAACACAGCATTATGTGCAATCTGTATTGCACTTTTGTTATCATCATACATCACTCTGGTCTCGTTGATAACATCTGTATTTCTTATCTTATAAAAATCACTTTTTTCTCTCTTTTTAAGTGGGTGGTTCCCCTTTTTGTTTTCGATAATTCATAATTCAATTGATTACTATTAAGGTGCTAGGTTGTTTTCGTCTATAAGTTGTAAAGGCTATACCATCTCAATATAGTTGCTTTCTGGATCTGTCAATCTTCTGAAAGGCCATATATAGAGTTTTAAAATGCCAATGTATTTGTGCATGAACTGCATTCCAATAATTCTCGATTCTTGAGTTTTGACTATCGCCTGCACTTTGTTGTATAGGAACCACAGTTTTCATTTCAGGATCTCGTCACTTGCTATATGACATATGCTTGAAATGAGATTATTGAATGTTCAAGAAACTCGTCCCCTTTCATATGACCAGTTATTATTCTTTCTTTCGTAAATTTTCCTGCCATAATATGCTTTATGCATATTTTTTGTTGATGTATATAATTCAACTTATACTGATTCAGATTTTGGATACACCAAGTCTCCTGGATGATGGCGCAGTGGCTGGGAAAAGGAACATATTTAAGCAGAAGCCACCAGCAGTTGATGCCTCAACGAGTTCCTGCTGCTAAATGATTTTCTTTTTGTTTCGGGGTTTGCCAGATTAATACCGTTCACCTGTTGTCTTTTCATGGTTGCTGCGGTCGTGATTGTCAGTGGGAGGTGTCGTTGGCCGTTAGCTTTTATTTGCTCATTTCTTTCCTTATTCGTTTGTCAATGATATTTGTATATGGATTTATAGCGAGTACTCGTACTGCTCAGGGTGATATGTTCACCAATTTGTACCATCATGCTACGTATTCGTTTTTTATTTTCTTTGTTCCCTTGCAGGGGCTATTTTGTCCCCTTCCTTGCGAAAGTTAATCTACTTTTATATTCCTTTTATTTTCGGTATCGTGAATGAATTTTTATAATACATTTTATTTAGAAGATTAAGATTGAGAACTATAGTTATTGGGAAAATATACTCAAAATCATGGCTTTCATATGCCAAAGTTACAGAGGCTTTTCCCTTTTTTGTCTTGTTAAAACTTGATTCATAATGAAAGTGTCAATTTATCATTAAGTCTTTCTTTTTACTCAGAATAAGAAAGGTAGAATTAAGTGAAAAGTGATAAGAAAAGTAGAATTAAGTGAAATGTGATACTAGTATTCTGATAGTATCATTATTTTTATTGGAAGTGATTTTCTCTTTTAGTTTAGTTTAGTTTGAAAGTATCATTATATAAGGAAAACTTTTAGTTTAGTTTGAAAGTGAAATAAATCTTAAAAGAGTTGAAATGAGTGAAAAATAGGTAGATTAATATTAATTGATTTTATCAAACTATATATTATATATGAAATATGTATATATCATAGCAAGTATGTATTATTTTTATATTAAAAAATATCATACACATGGGTAAGTTGTATACCCTCCTCAATTATTTATGTTTTTTAATTTGATATTTTAAATTCTTTTTCGTTATATTTTGTTTCCCTTAATTATGATAAATTAAAATGAATCACCTTTTTTTTTTGATAAATGGTGTTAAATTTTTACATGGTTTGATTGTTTTATCCTTTGTAATTTATCATTCTATGATTAAGTTGCAGTTTAACTTCCTCAACTATTTGAGTTTTTCAATTTAATACATTAAAAAAAAAATTAGGTTACAATCTACTTCTTTCACCTATGGTAAATTATAATAAATTATCTTTTTAGATAAATGTTATTAATTTTTTTCTTTGTCTGATAGTTTTATCTTCAATTACAAATAATTTCTTTTTTAGTTCTACAAAACACAAAACCTGATTTGAACGTTACTCCTACGAAATTCTTTCCTCTTCACCCATACTCGACTTCGAATGGATTGAGACTTTTGATTGAAATATGCTTGATAATGACAAGAAAGAAGATCAATATCTTCCTATGATGTTAACAGAACTTAAGATCTTCAATTTATAAAGAAAAAAGAGGAAAAAAGATTTGAAAAAGAAGAACAAAGGAGAAAATTTTTGGTGGTGAAGTTGACTTTAAAATTTATAATGTAGAAAAAATAGGAAAAAAGAAGATGGAAAAGAAAGACAAATTTGTCCGAAAAAAATATTATAAAGGTCACATGATCCTTTAAATCTAACAGAAAGATTTTATTGTTTATCGAAGGTATTTGAGGGAGATAAGTTGTAATGAAAAAAAGTTTAGGATATTAAGTTGAAAATTTTGAATCGTTGAAAGAGATAAATGGAAGAAGAGGGAAAGAATAACAAATTTATTCTAAAGAAATAATGTAACCATGGAAGGGGTCTTGTTATTTAATGGTGGGGTAGAAATTTAACCCTTGCTTGAATTCAGAGTAATTTCAAAATAAAAACTACTTTTTTGTTTGATTGTATAAAAATTAGAATAAACCTACAACAGTAAATTTTATTCTGTTTTACTTATTCTAAAATTATTATTGTATAAGAAGATAGAATAAAATTATTCATTCAAGCTATTTATTATTTTACGAGAAGGTGGAATAGAATTAAGGTAAATTATAATTTATTTTCTCAATTATTCGTGTTTTTTAACTTGATATCCTAATTTTTTTTGGTTATAACTTATTCTCTTAAACGACCTCCATTAAATGATCTAATTGTCAATTGAAGCTAATGATTCATATGCAGACAAATTTGCTAGCCCTTGTGAACACATACCTCAATTGACAATCGTTGGTTCCGTCATTGAGTACGTACGACTAGTGTAATCATGCATTCAGGTGTAAAGTGTACGAAAGAGAAGAGCCTTTTGATTCATCCTTTTTTAAAATCTAAACAGAATATATTTTAATCAACTTCACGTTTTTTTTTTAAACTTCACGTCCTTTAACATACTATAGTTTCAATTTTCTGGAGTTTGTTTTATCATCCATTCACGTGTGCAATTTTATGATTGAAATTTACTAAATTTTATTAAAGCTTGGGACCTTTGAATGAATCGGACTATAATGAAAATTTAAAAACATGTAGCTCTATATGTTACCAACCATTTAACTGTATATTATTTGTATTATCATCTATTTACACTATCATCTTAAATCATATGTAATTAATATATTCAATAAAAAGAAAGCGTTTTCAATGACTCTAAGCATGCAATATTTATTGGACACAATTAAATGTAAAAGAAAATCATACAGATCCACTTAAACAATATTTCGCTCCGGACATTGCTCGCATTTAGTTGTGCTTTGCCCGACTTTAGCTTTCATTTAGATTTTCTTCATGGACTACAACAATATTAACATATCATCTATTGATCAAACTTTTTTGCTTCATCATTTTTAATAAAATTTTCACATTATACTTTTCTTGATCCATGACTATCATGTCTTCTTTTAGGACTGTAAGTGGATAATGGTGGACCTGTTAATCCAACTTGACCTAATCCATTTAGAACGAGTAAGGGTAAAGATTTTATCGACTCGTTCACCCATTAACCCGTTATCTGCTTCAAAGTCTTCTTAATGGATAAGGATAAGGGTACACTATTTAAGGTCACTCGTTAACCCTTTAACCTATGGGTATAATTGTAATTACACACACACATGTATAAAGGTAATTAAAGTCTAAACGTCTAAACTCTAAAAACCCTTAGAGCCCTAATTCCTAAACAAAAAATCCCACTCCGCCATCAGACCGCCACTCACCCAGTCACCTTGTCGCCCACTCCCGTCTCCTAGTCTCTCAATCTCGGTCTCTCCCACAACCCTACCAGCTCCGCCACTTGCCAAGTCGCCCACTCTCCCACTTCTGTCTCCCACTCTTGATCTCTCCCACAACCCTACCAGCTCCGCCACTTTCCTAGTCGCCTTGTTGCCCACTCTCCCACTCTCAATCTCTTCCACAACCCTACTAGCTCCGGCACTCGCCCAATAGTCCATCACTTTTAAGTTCATTTTAAAATATTGAGGTAGCTTTTAGAAAAATTGATAGATATTAGTTTTTTGAGAAGTTATGAATATTAGCCATAATTTTTCCAATGTTAACTTTAGAAGTTGATTTTAATTACAATATGAACTAAGATAATGATGATGACAACGGTAGTGGTGGTCGACGATGACAGTAGTCGTGGTGGTTGATAACGATAACGGTGGTGGTGGTCAGTAATTGGAGGCGACGACGGTGGTGGTAGTCGGTGACGACAATGGTTGTAGTGGTGGTGAATGGCGACGACGACAGTAATGGTAGTCGATGACGATGGCTGTGGTAGATGAGGTGGGAAACGACTGCAGTGGTGGCCGATGAAGGCGACGGCGATAGCGAGTGATCGACGACCGACAGTAGTGATGGCGGTGGTGGTGGTCTGTGAAGGCAACGACGGTAGTAGTGGTAGTTGAGAACGGCGACAATAATGATAACCGATGATAGTGGTAGCGTCAGATGAGGCGGGCAATGGCGACGACGGTGGTGATCAGCGGTAGTGGTAGCTAATGGCAATAGTGGTGGTCGATGACGACGATGGTGGTGGCCATTGGCGGCAAATGGGCAGTAACAATGGTGGTGACGACGGCAGTGGTGGTGGTGGTTGATAATGGAGATGGTGGTGGCAAGCGGCAGTGAGTGGGTGACGGTAGTGGTGGTGGCTGACGGTGGTGGCGATGGTGGCCAACGGCAATGAAATGTAGCGATGTGGCGATGAGTGGACGACAATTGGTAGCAATAGCGAGGACAATATAGTCCTTTGATTAACTGATAAGTACTTATTAGATATACAAATTAAACAAGTTTTTCTTTACCTTTATAAAAACTCCAAAAAATACAATTTAACAAAAAGTTAACTTTTCGTAATAAGTTACGTAAGAAAAAGCGTTTCCAAATGTAACCTTAAGCAGTGTTTGAAATGTCAATGGGAAATCTGACTATTCCTATAAACATTATTTTTGAAAAACTTAGTATATCATACTTTTTTGAAATCAACATTTTAAAATTTTTAAGTATAAACAAGAAATTGATGTATTAAAATAATTTAACGTAAAAGGTGATGTTTGGATAAACTTTTAAGGAATAATCATTTTTTTAAAATTAGTCCCAATAATCGTTATGTTGAGAGAACTTTTCTATTTTAAGCTTTACAATTTTGTACGAAGAAGCAAAGCTGGAGGAGTTCCTCCTTAGAAAGTGATGACCATCTATTTTATTTGAACAGATAGAATCGAGACTATTTTATCTTTTGCGATCGAAGTTGGTATTTTTATATTATTATTATAATTTCTAAGATTTTATGTTATTTCTTTTATCTTGAAACTAATTTTCTAAGAACTCCTAAAAGTTCCTCTAAACGGGCCGCTAGATAATGGTGATTCTAGAGAGTAGAATGCTCATCGAACTCCCCCTTTTCATAGCCATGGTCCCATAGAGTTGATGATGGTTTTACACTTATTCCTTGAACCTAGCGAGCTATTGTATGTATTTTTCGATTATGGAACAACTTGTAACCTGTTTGTTGTTGTTTGATGATCTATCAATGATTCCCATTTACCAAAAATTTCTTATTTTCCCCAGCTAAGGACAATAGAGACTCCTTGACCACCATGGTCAAAAAGCTTCATTCAAATACCACTAAATCCAATCATAAAGTACCATTAAGTCCTATTAACTGATGGGGGCTTTAGATCCAAATCCCAAGCCATCATTGGGAGGGCCAAGATCCTCTTCAAAGCTAATCTTCAACGTAGAGGATGGCAAGGAGACGATACCTTGTATGTTTTAGATTGCTTGCATTTAGTTATGCTTTGCCCTACTTGTAGCTTTTATTTAGGTTGGCTGCAATAATATATATATATTTTTTTGTCAAAGGTAAGTATTTAATATTATATTATAGTCCTCGGCGTGGGCCAGGGGACAAATTGAGGGAACAAAATTAGACAATGTTCTTGCCAATATTACAGACGCCCAAGGATGGCAATATTGTTTTATCAAAAGAAACAAAAGAAACAGAGGGCGAACTACTGCTCCATTGCTTCAGCAGGAGGGGCAGTAGCAACAGGCGGGATAATGGAGTCCGTGGAGGTGGGAGGACCATCAGAAGAGGCAGAAAAGTTCTCTGCCCAAGCAGCCTTCATGGAGGCCATGGAGCTCCTCAGGTCCTCCTTTTCAAAACCTGGTAGAAGAGATTCTAACCAATGCTCCATTAGTCCAATAACATCAGAAATAATAACAAAAGCAGGCTTAGAAACATTGCGAAAAATCCTGGCATTCCTTTCTTTCCAGGTTACCTAAAGAATGGCCTGAATGAGGAGGAACTAGTTGGAGTTAGTTAAGTGGAAAAAGAGGCCAGGTTTATGCCAATATAAGTCCCCAAGGTTACAATATCCAGGGTATAATCTGTTACAAAGAAAAAATTGCCATATCTGTGTGACGAAATCACAAAACATGAATAGATGCTTATTAGATTCCATATTAAATTTGCAAAAAATACACATAGGTGAACCAGTCCATCCTCTCTTGAGTAGATTTTCTTTGGACAAATTTTTGTTATGAATGACAAGCCAAGAGAAAAGTTTGACTTTGAGAGGAGCAGAAGTTCTCCAAATCTGCTCAAAGAAGTCAAATCTAAGCCCGCCATCATTCAGTGATGAGTAGCAAGATTT
>JAMKQA010249705.1:0-15408 GCA_024699735.1 Posidonia australis | reverse complement strand
ATTTCACATTCTATGGCACATTCGTATCTTTGTGGAGTCTCTATCGAATTTGATGTAACAACTCTAGGGCAACTCTTTAAAATACCTTATTCAGGCACCGACATCACTTTATCTATTTATGAATTAGATTGGTCTTATGCTGAAATTAATAAGGCGGTTTCATTAAACCCTAGGAGTCAATTCAAACCCACTAAGATAAACCAACTCACCAAGCAATCTAGGCTCATTGCCTACATTGTTGCAGCCAACCTGGTCCAGAAAAAGGGGCACCAAGGCAAACTTAGTGAACTCACATTCAAAGCCGTCTATGCCATTACCCAGAAAATCTCAATCAATTGGAGTCAAGTCATGTATTACTGTATGACTCAAATCAAAACAAAATTACTTTTTGGTCCTCCATTGACATATCTTTTTGAAAATTTTGATGTACGTCTTGAGGATGAACCGAGTCTACCTATGAAAACCAAACCCTTAGGAATTCAGGCAGTCGCCAAAATGGAACAATCCATAGAACATCACAGTAGGATTCACAATACTCCAATGGGTTCCTCGTCTGCACCTCCACCACCACCACCCAGATCTGAAGATGAAGAAGCCGACGCATCTGAACTCTCCACGAAAATGGATGCAATTCAAGAAAAAATGGCCAACATTTCTCTTCGTCAGACTCAGATTATGAAAATGATGGCTCAACAAGATAAGAGGCATCAAGATGCAATACTTCAGCAAAATCAGCAACTCCAAGAGATTCTACTTCAACAAAATTAGAAGCATCAGGATTGCATTGAAAAGCTAAATGATCGTATTGAGGCCTTTCAAGACACCCTAGAAGACTATCATCAGGATGTTCTTGACCGCGTCAATCCGCCATCTCCTTGATTTTTTTTTCGTTGTTTTGATATTTCCTTAAAAGTACTTGATGTACTATGACTATCTTTATTTATTGAATGTATCTTTTTTATCTTGACTATTATTCTTGAATGCTTAAGTATATGATTTTTGATTATGTCAAAAAGGGGGAGAAAATTAGAAATATATCACATATATTTCTATATTACATGAACATGAAATATCAACATAAAAAATGGGGAGCTTAGCTTCAGGGGGAGCATATAGCTAAGCTTTAACACTAAGGAGAGAATATCTACATTTTTTAACATTTGATAAAAATATTTGTAATTTTGTCATCATCAAAAAGGGGGCGATTGTTAGAAATATTTGGGTTGATTTTGATGATTATTCAAGGAAATTAATTGCTATAAAAAATTACGTAGAAAAAGGATTAAATGTTTAAAGACAAAAATCATATATATCTTAATATTCATAGCTCAAAACAAAAACGGCATACCGTGTGAAAAACGGTATACCGATTCAGTGAAAAACGGCATACTGTGTGAAAAACGGTATACCAATTCAGGAAAAACGGCACATAAGCCAGAAGCAACGGTACATACTCAACCTTCCGTTTCTGTAAGAGTAAGAAAAGCAAAACGGCATACCGCTGGAAAAACGGCATACCGTTTCAGCAAAAAACGAAACAAAGCATCGGAAGACCGAAGAATTGCGGAATACAAGCAAACTGAAGAAACGGCATACCGCTGGAACAACGGCATACCGTTTCAGGGAAAAATGGTATATCGAAATAAAAACGGCATACCGAATAGACCGTAAATTGCAGACTGAAGGAAAAACGACACATCAAAGTGAAAAATGGCATACCGATCTACTAGCCGTTTACAACTGTTAGCATAGTCGTTAGACACATTTGATGAAGGTTTGGTAGCTATAAATACTACTCATTTATGCTCCATTAAGACACACATTGAATACTTGTAATTCTTGAGATCCTTTAGTCAATTTCAATATCCTCACAAGCAAGTTGTAAGCAAGAGTTGTAAATTGAGCTTTGTGAGAAAAGATACTTGTTGTAAAGCATTCAAAGGAAAAGCTCTAGCTTCTCGGGGTGTTGAGAAGTGGAAGGAGCAAACATTGTGTTGGTGGGCTACCAACAAGTAAGTCGTTCTTTCTTTTTAGAATAAGGGAAAAATCTTAAGAGGGTCTTGAGGAGTGGACTAGGCTGAGTTGCCGAACCACTATAAATTATTTGTGTCATCAATTGCTCTCATCACCTTCTATGTTTTGAATTCCTTTGTGCATGATAAGTAGAATATTGTGAATCATTTTATTCATTAACTCATATTATTGATAAAATTGATTAAAGAGTTATTAAAAGTTAAAATTTTGTATTCACCCCCCCTCTAAAGAAGCCTTTAGATCCTACATTCTTGACGTCTCACAGCCTCCAGGAGCTCATAGACGTGCACCGCAACCCTCCAGCAGCCCCCCTTCTTCTCCAACGCCGTCACCAGAATGCTCCGACACCGATGGGGATGGACTGTCCATTCCCGCCGTTAGATCTTCGATCCGGACCGGTGGATCATACTCTCTTCTTCCCTTCTTGCTTCCCATGGGGTTTGATCTTAGATCAGACCATGGGATAGCCCTCTGGTAGTTTCTCCAGTGGTCGTCGATGACGAGGCTCTGTCGCCGACGGCCGCCTTTCCTTTTTCTTTTTTAAAGAATAAAAATAAGTTTTCTTTGAATTAATCTCTGAAACTTTTGTTTTGTTACATTTAAATCCCTCTATTCTTGCAAGTAGGTCCTTCCTTTTACAGTTAGGTCCCTGCACATTTTTTTCTTTAAATTATTTGAATAAAGTTTTAACTGAAAATATTGCAATGTGCCCCCTGAGCTTCCCTAATATTGTTTTCTAGGCTTAAAGATTAGACAAAAACCCCTGAGTTTCATGAAAATCATTCTGAATGCATATTTCTCTATTCAAATTGCATTTAAACCCCTGAGTTTCATGAAAATCATTTTGAATGCATATTTCTTTGTTAAAATTGCAAGGTGAACCCTGAGAACTCAAATATCTGCACAGATGTGGTTTAAGTTGCATTTTAACCCCTGAACTTTTTCTGAAATTACTCTGAATGCATATTCCTCTGGTTAATTTGCATTTTAGCTGCTAAATTTTTCTGAAATTATTCTGAATGCATGTTTTGATGGCATAATTGCATTTTAACCCTTAGGAACCTTCAATTTGGCCAAAAATGCACAGTTTTGCACATTTGACCCCAGTTTTCTTCAAAACTGAATGAAATGTGTTTTTCTATGTATTTTTGATGATTGAGCTTTAGAAATTCAGTTTTCATTCAGAATTTGGGTTTTTGCACAAAGGCCCTTGGAATTCACTTTCTTACACTCTTACATGTATTTTGCATATTTTGTTGCATCTTTTCATGAAAATTTTCTCGCATTTTCTCCCTTACATTGTGCACATATTTCCAACTCATTTCAAGCTTGGTTTTCTTGGCGTTTCCCGGATTTCTACCGAGTTTCGTATTTTTGATTTGATTTGGCTTTCCATCGCCCGAGGGCGTACATTAAATGGCTTAACAATGTCGACATTGTCCCGAATGAGGATTATTTTCCCAATTTGAATTTCTCGGATTTCTTCAAGTTTCCGCTGAATTGCGTGACGCTTTCCGAGAGTTTTCTCGATTTTCACAATTTTCCTCATCACCCAAGGGCGTACAGTAAAGCGGCATTGTCAATGGCTACATTTGTCCCTTGGATTAACTTTTTCCATTTATTTCATTTCTTCTCTTTGATTTGGCATGCTTTCTAGTCATCTTTAACATGAGCATTCAGAATAGACAAGCACACACCCAATAGACCATTGGCAAGTAGGAAACCTAGAAAGACCGAGTTTCTCAGACGCATGGGGGTGCCTAACTCCTTCCCCATGCTTAACCAGAATCCTTACCCTTTCTCTGGCCCACATTCATTTGTGCATTATATCCATTAGGCACGGAACACACATGTTTTCTTCATCTTGTTTCCTTCTTGGTTTTCTTTTGTGTTTGGTTTTCCTCGTCTTTCCATTAAAAGACTAGGTGACGACTCCTTTCCTTATCCTTCCTTAGTGTTTCCAAGTCTAGTCTTCTTCTCTGGATTCACCATCTTCGCCGTAACCGTATCGGGACTCCTCGAGTGCTTCCACGCATCCGGTAGAGGAGAGCTGTGCAGGGTTCCACCGGCATGGTCACAGGTAGACCGTCGAGTCTACTCCAAAACTCAACAAACAAAACTGAAAGAAAAGAAGGAGTAGAAGAAGAAGAAGAAAAGGAAGAGGCACGTGGGGGGTGGGGCCCAGGGAAGATAAAAAAAGAAAAGAAAGAGGAAAGGAAAGAAAGGAAGCTGCAACCACGAAACCAAACCATGCGACCTTCCACGTCCACGTGCCACCAGGGACCCACCACCAAACCTCCACGACCCAGGAGAAATCCACAAAACTCTTATGAGGGCCAGTGTAGTACCCAAACTACACCACGCCAAAAGGCCAGAAACCCACACTTCAAGCCTCAGACACCACTGAGAACGTGTCCCACATTAGGCATTGAGACCCCTAAAGCCTAACATGCTTGAATTTTACCTTAATTATCTGGCCAAAGCACCACTCCTAAAACCTAGATCGTTACATTACCGAAGTGGATCGGGTCGACGGTGAGCAAGGTCCAGGGAACAAAGAGTGTTGCCTTTCTTGCTTCAGGAAGAGGAGAAACATTCCACTCATCACCCTCAAGCCTTTAGGAGCCTCAAACTGCCGCACCATGGCCTCCAGGGTTCCCTTCTTCCACGGCACCATCGTCGAGGATGCATTGACGGTGACAGGGACAGGGGGAGGATTCCGGCCATCGAAATTTAGATCCAAACCATTGGATCTCCTCCCCTCCTCTAGCTTCCAGTAGGACCTGATGCTTGATCAGGCATCGGGATGCCCTGGAATGGCATCCCAGACGATCGTCGACGGCGAGACTCCGTCGTCGGCAGCTGTCGCATGTTTTCTTTTTTTTTAAAATAAAAAAAATAGTTTTTCTTTTAAAAACTTCTGATTCTTTTGTTTTCTTATAAATAGATCCTTTTCTCTTACATTCTCTGTAATAGATTTTAAATCGTTTTAATAATATTTGTTCTGAAATATTGCATAGGAACCCCTGAAAGTCTTTATTAATGTTTTCCATGCTTTAAAATTTGGTATAAACCCTCTGAGTTTCTTTTCATACATTTAAGTCCAGCATTTTTGCATAAAAACCCTGAGTTTTACTAAAACAGTTCTGAATGCATATTTTACTGGAAAAATTACAAATTAAACCCTGGATATTCAAATGTTTGCTCAGATGTGTTCAAAAATTGTATTTTAAACCTTGAATTTCATTGATTTCACACTGAATGTAGATTTTCTAGGGAGAAATTGCATAGTAGTCCCTGAAACTTCAAATTTTCAAACTTAAGACCTTTTTCTTGCACATTTAACCCTGAATTTCTTCAGAATTGCATTAAATACATGTTTTACTAGCAAAATTGCATACTGAGCCCTAGGAACTATGAATTTGACCAAAAATGCACAGTTTTGCACATTTGACCCCAGATTTATTCAAAATTACATAAAATATGTTTTCCTATGTATTTTTGCTGATTTAGCCTCAGAATTTCAGCCTTCATTCAGAATTTGGGAATTTTGCACAAAAGCCCCTAGAATTTACACTTTTTACTCACACATGCATTTTGTACATTTTGTTGCTATTTTTCATGTATATTTTCTCATGCCTTCTTCCTTGCATCGTGCACACACTTCTGACTTGTTTCAAACTCTATTTTCACATTGTTTCTCGGATTTCTTCCGACTTACACGGTCTTGATTTGATTTGGTTTTCTATCACCCGAGGGCGTACATTAACACACTTTACAATGCTGACATTGACCCGAATGAGAATTATTTTCCCCAATTTGATTTTCTCGGATTTATTCAAGTTTCCACTGATTTGCGTGACACTTTCTGAGTATTCTTGATTTTCACAATTTTCCTCATCGCCCACGGGCATATAGTAAAGTGGCATTTGCAATGCCTACATTGTCCCTCGGATTATCATTTTTTCTTTTGTTCGTTTCTTCTCTTTGATTTGGCATGTTTTCCAGTCATATTTAGCATGTGCATTCAGAATAGGCAAGCATACACACAATAGACCATTAGCAAGTAAGAAACCTAGAAAGATCGAGTTTTTCGAACGTATAGGGGTGCCTAACCCCTTCCTTATGCATAATAAGAATCCTTACCCTTTCTCTGGCCAGCATTGATTTGTGCACTACATCCATTAGGCACGGAGCATACATATGTTTTCTTCGCCTTGATTTCTTTTGGATTTTTTCCTTTGTATTTGGTTTTCCTCGTCTTTCCATTAAAAACTAGGTGGCGACTCCTTTCTTTATCCTTTCTTATCTTTCCTTGGTGTTTCCGAGCCCAATCTCCAGATTCACCATCTTCGCCGTGACTGTATCAAGCCTCCATGTGTGCTTCCACGCACCGTAGGAGAGTCGTGTAGGGTTCCATCGGCATGGTCACAGTCCCCATTGGCAACCACGGTCGTATCTGACAATTGATTTTATTGGAGTCTCATACTCCTACTATATTGTCGACACCAACCCCTCGTGGCTCTACAACACATTATCATTTCTTTTTCAAAACTCTTGGGTTTTCTTTTAAAACCATTACATATTCTCTTTTCTTTGCAAAGGATCATTCCCATGCAAACATGACCCTCCATTTGGGTCCTAGGATTAAAATCATACAACACCATGCATTCATATTCATCATTGGTCTCATGCCCAAAAACCACATTAAACGAAACATTTATCAATTTGCTTTTTTAGTTTTGGGGCCTCAGGCCTAAAACCATTTTCAAATTCATTTATTTGGATTCTATATTCCTCTATGACATTTACATGGGAAAAACATCATTATTACTTGCCCATCATCCATTCAAAACCATCTATTTCCATTTTTCATGCATTCTTATTCATATAGCCCAAGGGTCTGGTTCGGCAAACAGAACCAAATCGGTATACGGAACTGAGCATCAAAACCCTAAACGGTTGACTAAATCTGAGATTCGATCGTCTGAAAATCTCTATTTTGGTCGACCAAAATACCTTCGGTCAACTGAAATATCCTAAAATAGAAGACCAGACATTTTCGATCTACTAATTTCAGGTCTCTGGTCAAATACTGACAACAAAACGACATGCTGAATCCAATTCGACATACCGAAATGTCCATTTTCAGAATTCATCTCTTGAGCCCTAACCATACTTTTGCTGGAATAGAGACCTCTAACAGACCCAACAAACATATCACATAAATCATGAATAAAACATGGGGTGTAGACCTCCAAGTCTACTTTGACATCTCTCGAACCATTCACAAATCCATTAAGCATACTCTCACAATAAAATCTTAAAGACATGAAGCTCATTACATGACTACTGTAGCATGCATCAAAAATTCGACCATAAATTTACAAAATTTACACAACCTAGCGTGATCTCTACATATTCATGCCATTCACATCTTTTCTATCATTTCTACTATTTTCCCATGATTTTACATACATTTTACCTCATTTTCATGCATTTAACCTTATTTTCTAAAATGAAGGAAAAGAAGGAAGGGAGGTGTCGCGTACTTGGATCAACACTTCGGCATCCTTTACCACCATGCAGTGCTCCTCCAACAAGTCTCTGGCAATCCATGGCCACCGACGGTCACGCAATCGGAGTTCCTCTCCTCCTCCTGGGCACCAACTCTCTCTCTCTCTCTCTCTCTCTCTCTTGCTTAGCTCACCTCCCCTCCACTTGCCTCCTCCCTTCAGCTCCCCTACCTCTTTATCTCCTCCTCCTCCCCACATAACGCCGACCTCCAGCCCCATCACCCTTGCGGCGAAGGGGTTAGGACAGCACGGGTTTTCTGTAGTGGCACGGGTGAGGAGAGAAGAAAGAAGGGAGAAAAGATAGGGAAGGATAAGGAGACTTGCACATGAGGGGTGGGGAGAGAGAGAAGAAAAGAAAGAAGAGAAAGAGAAGGGGAAAAGGACAGACATGTAGATCGAGGCAACTGTACATCCTTTAATCAGACTCCACATTGGACCCATAACTAAAACAGATGCATAGAAAGCCAACAAACCTCCACACACCCTAGAAACATCAAATTATCTATTAATTAATTATTTATACAATATTACGATTAATTACATGGTTTACAATTAAAAATGGATAATCAAGTCTAAGTGTCACAATTCAGGAGGAGGATAAACGATCTGAGTGTGCGAACGATCTACGACGACGACGACATGGTTTGAGAATGCCCAAGGATGAAGACTTAGATAGACGTCGACGAGGGCAAGGATGGAGGCGAATGATCGTGCAGAGGATGTGATCCAAACTCTGAGAGGATCGAAAGTGGGGAGACGTATGCCGACGACAAGGAAAGTGAACTACGTTTTGGTAAAGTGCTAGGTTAAATGATAAACTCCTTTATGTATTTTGGTAAAGTTTACCTTCACAATGGATGTTCGTATCAGACACCCGTAATTCAGTCTGCCCTTTCACATTTATACGGACATCCGTAATGGATGTCCACTATCTCCTATCAAAATAGTCAACTAATGGCAGACGTTCGCAACAGATGTCCATCAAAGCACAGTCTTTAGTGGGTATGGGTATCATTTGGTGGACGTTCACAACGGACGTCCATGTATTATCTACATCCTATGTAAACAACCATCCATTGGCGGACATCTGCAATAGACATCCTAAAATATGCTGCCTCCGATGGCAATGGCTGTCGAATGGCGGACGTACACATCGAACGTTCGTAATTGTGCAACTACTGTTTATAAACTGCATCATTAATACAAGGGCATTTTTGTAAATTTGTCATAAAACACTTGATCTTGGGCAATAAAATAAAATGCATATTTCTGTAGGGAGAATTTTTAACTAGAAGTCCATTATGTCTGTAATTACGCTACTAATATTTATCAACTCTAACATTAATATAAAGCCATTTTAGTACTTTTGTAATAAATGTATAACGGCAGCAGTTGGTCTTGGACAATATAATAACCTCAATATTTCTGTGGGGAGAATTTTAAATGAACCCTCCATCATGGGCATACCAATAATTTTCTAAATAAAATATGCTAAACTTAATTTCTTATCTATCATTACGAAAAGAAGAAAAGTTGCTTTAGACAAAATCTTCAAGAACAATGCAAATTACATTAAAAAACACCGCTGCTAACAAAATCTAAAATCAATAAATATATGGTTAATAAGTAATACTCAGAACTCACAATAAAAGCAATGGCCTGGGAAAGCAAGAAAGGCTTACTTGGAGTTAGACGTGACTAGGTCGTCAACGACTGGATCTAAGGCTTGACACGGTTCTTTTATTAACTCCAACACAATGAAGTGAAATTAGTCAAATGAACCCTATTTTGTTCCAGTCAAATGATTACTCCTTGTTATAAAAATCTATAAAAAATATTGATAATAATGATGATGAGTTAAGCATAGACTTGTTACAAATACAAAATTTTATGCTAAATACGAAAACCAGTACAGTTGTTCTATGAGATGGATGGTTTATTGAATGTGGTAAGGAACTCAAAATAAGTTTAGTTACACAACTTATTTCACCCTTTCACTGGAGATATTCTACCACTATAAGCTTATATCTAAATCATAGGTATTACTCTGGTTTTACACCAATGTTTCATAAACCAAATGGAATAACTATGTTATTTGGGATTTACTTCAGAAGTTATTCCCACATCAAAAGAAAAACTATTAGCCTGGTACGTTTTATTTTTCTCTAACAACAGACCGAATATATCCTAATCTCTCCAGGGAACACCTGCATTTGGTTACAATAACAAAAACTTATTAGCTCAATCGGTAAAATCAGACTGAAAGTGCCTTCCAGTAAACTTTCGTATACATGGATGTGCCAATAAAAAGAAAGAAAGAAAGAAAGGCATTAAAGGGGCTACGTTTGCATGAGAGCAGATTACTCGATCAATATCTGGGAAAAAATTAGTATAAATGGATGACCAACTACGTCTTTTCATCTTGCATATCATGTTCCAGTTTTTTCTAGCTGTAAAAAATAAATTTTGCTGAAAAAGTGCTGAGTGAATCAAGCCAGAGGGCAAAACAAAAAATTCTCAAAAGAAGAAGAAACAAAGCCTTGATCTGATAATAGGCCAGAGAAATGCATGCACAAATCTACCAAGCCAGTAAAGACAAAAAAGAACGGAGCAAAAAAAATCGCAGACCATGACAACAAATCCATAGTTATGATAATATCTTCCAATTCAAGAAAGGGTTGATATTTTTTTATTGCATTGGGTCACTCTGATAGTTTTAAGGTTATCCATATGCAGAGTAGATACCATTGCCTTCATCATTCTAGTTCTAACTGTTGGCCGACAATTAATATCTAGGTTATATGCCTCTCCCAGTATCATCATGACCATACTCCCAGGCCAAGAAACACAAAAGAACTTCAATACAAAAGCTGGAAGGAGTAATCAGAGAAGCCTTTTGTGGAAGTATGGCAGCATTATCAAACTTCTCTTGGGTATGGTCCTGGCTGATGGAATTTCTCAGGAGGAATTCTGTGAGTAGGGAGAAGCTATCCATACTGTGTTTTTGTTAAAATAGAATAAGCTTATATAACCAATCAGAGTCAATTTTCATGGAAGGAAAAAAGAAATCTGACTTGTTAACAAGATTTTTGTGGAGGCTGATAATGCATTTGAATTCTGTCTATATTATGATCGTCATCATGCTTAACATTGTTTCAGTTTAGCATTTCCATCCATTGAGAAATATTACGATCAATTCTCTCATATTCAATAATGGCTAGAACCAATTGCCTTCATATATACAAAGTGATGTTTTTCATATGCAATAAGTTCATAGATGCTAGGTGCCATGGCTGACAAATACAGTAGTTGATGAGGAAGTTAGAAACTTTCCTATCTATACTTTTACCTTTTCCTAGGATGCCGCGAACTTGATGATGATGTCTATAGTCATGGAGCAGAATTAAGGCTCCTGATTGGCTAGAAGATGGAGGAAAACATATTGGGAAATTTTCCCTTCTAGTCCCATTATAGTTTTAAATGTTGAAAAACTGACACATGTTGGCAAAATATGAACATGTGTGCAGTGATAATGCAATAACAAAATCACCTTTGTTCACAAAATTATCATATCGTATTGGTGTGAAATTTTACCAACACGACATTTGGTACCATGACTCCCACCATGCTCGAAGCAAACCTCTGGATTGCATGTCCTAAGGTTCAAGCGTATTAACCAAGCTCCATCTGCTGAGCTAGTTGTAACAAGCAAGTACAGATATTATTGCTTTGGGGATGTGAGTTGTCCCTCACTACGAATTCATGAACAATGCCATTTACTTCGATTGAGCTACAGCCAGGAGTTTTCTCTACCAACCTCTCACGCATCAAGATCCTTACTTTACTAGCTTTATCTTGCATGTTGGCTTCCTCATACATATTAGCCAACAATACATAAATTCCACTGTCATGTGGTGCAAGTTTGAGTAGTCGCGAGGCTATACGTTCTCCCATAGAAAAATTACCCTGGACCCTACAAGCAAAAAACAGGGCACTAAGTACCACAGCATCAGGTTTTATTGGCATGCTTCTGACCAGTTCTTCAGCTTCGTCGAGAAAGCCAGCTCTACCTAAGAGGTCCGCCATACAAGAATAATGCTTAGATTTGGGGACAAGGTTATATTTTGACCTCATTTGGCTAAAATATCTTCGGCCTTCATCAACTAATCCAGCATGAGAACAAGCAGTTAATACCCCAATAAAAGTAACATCATCCGGTTCTAGCCCAACATCAATCATTTTCTTGAAGTAACTTGTGGCATCTTGAGCATGACCATGAGCGGCCAAACCGCAAATCACAGCAGTGTAAGTCATTGCGTTCCTCTCAGGCATCTCTTCAAACACGTGAAGCGACTTTCCAATATTCCCACATTTTGCATACATGTCCACTAAAGCAGTTCCCAGTTGAACATTCAGGACCAATCTTCTTCTGTCAATGTATTGATGAAGCCAAAGCCCGATGTCCAGTGCTCCTACTTGAGAACAGGCAGACAGAAGGCTAACCACCGTGATCTCATCAGGATCTACACATGAATACTGCATCTCGTGAAACAGAGAAAAAGCTTCCTTCTCTCGCTTGCACTGAACGTACCCAGTGATCATGGCGTTCCAAGGAAAGATATTTTTCTCAGGCATCTCGTCAAAAAGAGTTCTAGCAGCATCTAGCATACCAAACCTCAAATAGCCAAAAATCATCGTTGTCCAAGAGACCTCCGTCTTGCTCTCCATGCCAGCAAAGAGCAACCTTGCAGGTTCCAGACTCCCGCACTTGACATACATATCCATCAAAGCATTGGCAAGAGCAGGAGTAAATTTTACACCATCACCGCTATTTACCTCGACGTAACGATGAAGCTCCCTCCCAAGCTCCAGATCACCCAGCTGTGCGCAGCACGAGACCACGCCTATCATCGTCACCTCGTCCGGCGCAGTCCCCTCCTCCCTCATAGCTCGGAAAACCTCGAACCCCTCCTCCGGCCGTCCGCCCCGCGCGTACCCATTGATCAAAGAATTCCAAGAAACCAAATCTCTCACGCAACCACCATCGAACACCTTCCGCGCTTCACCGAACTCCCGGCACGAAGCAAAGAAACTGATGGCGGCATTGCGGACGAAGAGGTCACGGTCCGTGCCCAACTGCAGGGCGTGGCCTATGAGCTGCCTTCCGACGCCGACGTCCCGCAACCTGGAGCAGGCCCTGAGCAAGAAGGGGAAGGTGTGGTTGTCGGGCGTCACGGCCGTTGCCATTCTCCTGTACAATGCGAGGGACACCTCCGGGCGGTGGCTGTTGGAGTAGCCGCGGATGACGACGTTCCAGGTGAAGACGTTGGGTCCGTCGAGGTGGAGGAGGATGGTCTTGCTGTAGGAGAGGTCGAGGGCGGCGGAGGAGAGGACGAGGCGGCTGGAGGAGAACGCGTCGGAGAGGAGGCCCGTGAGGACCATCTGAGCTTGGATTTGCTTGAGGTGGCCCATGGAACTGCTGCATATTTGGAGGAGAGAGAGGAGTGGGTTCCTGAAGGCGGGAGGAATGTCGGTGGTGTCGGGTCTCTTGGCGCCTTGCAGTGGTGGTGGCGGTGGGTGACGGAGAGGTGTGTGGTCTGAGGTGTTGATGGGAAGACGCCGGAGTCTCGAGAGGGAAGAAGGCGCGAGGCTCATCTGAAAAATTCAGATTTCTGTTGAGAATATCTGCTGTTTTCCATTCTCAAAATAGCCTCGTTGCCATTGCGTCAAACTGAGAAGGTATCAAATATCCCTTGAACCTTCTTCTAGTGCCACTCACAAACATCTAACTTGTTGATTTCTACACTTTTATAACTCGAAACTACCAAGATCAAATACATCAAAGATTGAAATCTTAAAAACAGAAAATTAATCGAATGCGGGATCCATATCCCACTCTCTCTTGTGAGTTCTACGGTCGGATCGCACCAGATAAATCCTCATTAAAACTATACATAAGTCTATGAGTTCATTGTTTTTTTTTTTTTTTTTTTTTGGTAAAGGTTTAGATATTATATATTTTTCATCAGCTTTAAATGTCAGGTAAGAAAAACATTGTACTGTATATGATATTACAAATCCATAGGCAAACAGTCCAAAAAATTGTCCAAAAATTACACCAAAAATGCTTTAGAACACCAGCTATTCAGAAAGAGAATTAGATATCAACAGGGGATAGAATTCCTCTTCCTGAGTCGGCAGGGGGCATGGATTCAGCTCCAGAAAGGATTCTGGAGGTGGATGGGTTAGAAGGATTGGAGGAATCAAGTGGCTGAGAAGCCATGACAGACATAAATTGCCTCATCTCCTTCTACTCAAATTCTGCAACAAGATTATCTATCCAGATATTCATCAAATAGATAATATCACAAATAATAGTAGAAGTAGATTTGCATGAATTTCTGAAGATCCTATTATTCCTTTCTTTCCAAATCAGGCAGAGGATGACTTGGAGCAACATAGTCCAACCAGAATCAGGTAGATAGAATTTAAGATGAGGGGGAGATAAAAATAATTCTGCCACAGAAAAATGTCCAGGATATAAAGCTGAAGCCAAGAAGAAATCCCAAATATTTCTAACAAAAGAGTAATTTAGAAACAAATGATTGTTATGCTCAATGCTCACTAAACAGAAAGTGCATAGTGGAGATCCAGCCCATGTTCTTTTCAACAAATTTGCTTTTGTCAAATTTTTATTCTGAATTACTAACCATGCAAAAAGCTTGACTTTTAATGGAGTGGCACTGGCCCAAATGCACTGAAAGAATCCATTACGAATTCCCCCATCATTTAAAATATGATAAGCTACCTTAACAGAGAAAGGACTTCGATTGGGTGGTAGCCAAATAAACTTATCATCTTTAGTACCCAACAATAAATTTTGCATAGTTATAACAAAATTTTCCAACTGTTCCTGAAGCAAGCTGGAGTTAACAGTGTCACAATGGGATAGAATAAACAATCTGTTAAAATTTCTGTGGAAATAGTCCACAGTTTGTTTTATAGTAGCTTTTTAAAATCTAACTACCCTATATAGTTCAGGCATGGCAATATATAAAGGACAGTCATTGCACCATTTTTGTTTCCAAAACATAGTGTTGGTGCCATTGCCAGGCACAACAGAGGTGAAGCAATTAAAGAAAGGAAATCCCTACTTTAAATAGCTCCACAAAGGAGAACAAGAAGCAGTAGAAGAGTTTTGTAAAGCACCAGGGTCCCTTTGGAAGTACCTAGATTTGACCAGTGCCATCCAACTAGGTTGGAAATCCTTAGAAAAAAATTGTCATATTAACTTTGTAACATCAGGGCTTGATTATCCAATTATATTTAATAAACCATGTATTATTTGTAATATTTCGACTAATGGTTTATTAATGGATAATCTGTTGTTTCTTGATTGTGTGTGGTTGTGGATGGTTTTCTGTGAATCTGGCTACAATCTAGGACCAATTTGGAGTCCGGTTGGAAGATGCACAGCTGTCTCGGTTTGCGTGCCATTTCTTTCTCTTTTCTTTTCCTTTCTTTTTCTTTCCTTCACGCGAGCCATTCTCCCGCACCACTTCCCCTGTCTTCTTCTTCTTCCTCCTCTTTCCCCCGTGACGCAGCGGATGGCAGCCCGTGCCTCCCCATCTCGTCCGACGGGATGGATGGCCGGCGTCTTGTGGGAAGGATGAGGATAAGAAGGGGAGACGGTGGCAGACCGGAAGAAGGTGTGCGCGGGGAGAAGAGAAAGGAGGAAAGGGAGGCTGAGAGGCGCGCGATCGCGGGAGTGGCTGAGCTGCTGAGCCATCCGGTCGTC
>JAMKQA010249704.1:0-27325 GCA_024699735.1 Posidonia australis | reverse complement strand
TTACTTTTATAATTTTTGATATATATAAATTGTCAGGTTGAATTCAATATTATAATTTAATCATTGTTCATTACAATATATGTTATATTTGTTTTTTACAATCAGAAGATATACCGACGAGCAAGAAGAAGATTTGGCAAGTGATGATGAGGATGATTTCGAGGAGTATAGACGTCGTCGTCGCTCCATCCATGTATCATCCTCAAGAGGTAAAGGAAAGCAAGTTGATTCCCGAAGAAAGTGATATGTAATATATAGTTTTGCCTTGTATTATATTTATCCACTTGTATTAAGATATTTTAGTGTTGTATTAGCAACTTTTTTGTAAAAACTTTGAATGTGTAAAATCTTATGATGTATAATTGAATGAAATTTTTTTTTAATGAAATCTGTATATATGTACGAATAATGTACTTGTGAATGTCATTTTAACAGGTATTTGAATGTTAATTCTATAATGTATTGTTTTATTTTTTTTTAAACTGCCCAGTATTAGCGAGGACATAGCGAGGACATTTCCTCTAATAAATAATGATATTTAGCGAGCACTTAGCGAGCAATTTGCGAGGAAATGTCCTCGCTAAAACTGGAACAACGATACAATCTCATTATATTTAGCGAGCACTTACCGAGGAGTTACGAGGATATAGCAAGGACATTACGAGGAAATATTTCTTCGTAATTTCCTCGCTAAATTTACACGAGCATATTGCGAGGACAAATCCTCGTAGTATTTATTTAACGAGTTACATAGCTACGAGGATAATTATTCCTTGCAAAGTCCTCGTTAAACTATCTAACGAGGATTTTGCGTTGACTTAGCGAGGACTTTGCGAGGAAGATTGTTCTCGCTAAATGTCGATTTTCTTGTAGTGGACCCCCCTAGGCAGTCATTTGGGACCCTGATCAAGCTATCCAACTCTATTGGAGAACCTTAAGCAAGCCATCTCCTGATTCCAGCAACCCATTCTTGTGTTCTTGAGTATTCCCTCGCATTCTAAAGCATTTCCAGCCATTCTAAAGCAACAAGGATCAAATTATCTTTGGTCTTCTAAGAAGGAACATCTTGGACAAGGTAGGTCCCTCTCCTTCCTTTTATCTTTAATCTTAGTTCTTGCACCCAATAAAATATGCCGTGAGCTTCATAAATAAATCTAAGTTTATGTTGTTTACATGAGAGTTTTTATGATAAGATGCTCATTTCATATGCAAGATACTCTGCATGTAAGATCAATATGATAAGAATCTGCATCATATAATTCCTATGAGTGCTTTTTCTTCTCTATTTCTTAATACAAGGATCCATGATTCATGCACGTACATGCAAGGGAATATGCAACAAATCTAGTCTTTATACATTCATCTTTTACATATGGTTATTAAGTTCACTCATTCATGTTTTATTATATCTTTTAGAACCCCATGCAAGTATTTCAGCCATGAACCCATGATTTGATATGATTTGGAACTAAATGATAAAAGACATTCATTTGTTACTGTTTCATCATGTTTTAGTCTCTTATCATTTGTATAAACTAATCTGGGTTAAGAAAAATCACTTATCTCTTAAATCTGGACCAGATTCTGAACCAGATTGCAGTCTGATTCAGGATTACTGGGGAGCACCTTTCTGGCACACCAATGTGGCGCACTAGAATGGCGCACCAAACTAGAGCACCACTCTGGCGCACCATTCTAGTGCACCAGTCTGGTTAGAGAGCAAATCACCCTCTTTTGCATCCACATCTGCATGTTTTCTCGGATGGCTTTGAGTCTGATTCTTTTGGTGCTGATTCTCTGATATTTCATGGTTTTGCATGCATGATTTCAGCCTCAAATGATATTATTTTCTAAGTCGTTTTACACTTTGTATCCTCAGCCCATGCTTAAATTCTGGTAGGCTGATTGTCCTTTACTCCTATATGGAGATTCTCGAGCATCAGCCTATAATCCAGGAGGCATGCCTGAACCATGTTGCTTTCATTTAGCATAGATAAGATGTGATCTTGTGTGAGGTTTGCAACCCTTGAACACAAGGTCCATAAATCTTCTCATGTTTGCAATGGTTTAGATTTTCAAAGTATATTTTCCAAGTTTTACAAAGAATTTACCTTGCATAACTTTCTGTAATACACTTATATGACATTTGCACTGCATGGATTTCTGTGTTTTCCTTGGCACATCTTTCAGGCCCCCACTAGAGCACCTAGGTGGCGCACCAGACTGAAGCACCAGTTTGACGCACCTAACAGGCGCATCAACCTATTTTCAATGGCACACAGCAACTTTCACATAGTTTTTAGCATGATTTCTTGTTTTGATTTGCTTCTGGATTTTTCTGGTTCTCTTCCTGGATATATCAGGAAAACCCGACTCTGTTTTTAATCCTTTTTATGCATGTTAGATCACATTTGGCATATAGTAAAGCAAGGATGAAAATCGCTCAAAGTACTTAGATCCTTGATCTTATTTATGTAATATTTTTGCATCAATGTTTGACCCATTATATGAGCGATACTTCTGAGCACTAGGACACACCCTGCACTCCATGCACCCTTATTTTAGCATAAGACACTACTCACTTAGCATGGCATGGCATATCGCCCTCGGGCGTACAGAAAAGGCTGAAAAATCGACATTTCATATAAGTAAGCGAGAAACCTATAGAAAGACTGATTTATCGGGCGCATGAGGGTGCCTAACCCCTTCCTCGTGCATAACAGGGATCCTTGCCTAATTTTCTGGTTTATGACCTACTTTTCCATTTCACTTATTTTGCATGATTTGAATGTTTTTAAATGGTTTTCCTCGTCTTCCATTTTAATAGACTAGGTGGCGACTCCTGCACTTTATTTTTATTTTTGTCGTGACTTTGCCGATCCTCGCGCAGTTGGCCTATCGCACCAAGCTCGAGATTGTCGCCGGCATGGTTACAAATATAGTTAGGGTCATGATATTGTGAAAAATGATGGTAAGATTATGTGTCTTTGTAAAAAAATATGCACTACTAATAAAACAATTGTGAAAGAATGTAGAAATACATTTCTATAGGAAGCGATTTGTTGAAGGCTACAAGTGTTGGTTTAAACTTGGAGAAGCCCTTCCTTATCGTGGGAATGTTACTTCTGTTGGTACGGATCTTATTGTGTACACGATGGAGGAGTCCTTGTCGTGAGGTTGAAAGAATTAAACATAGTTATTAACCGTGTCTGAGCTATTAGCTTAGAAGATCGACTACAACATGACAGATAGTTGTTTTGACGGAATGATAGATAAAATCAAGAAAATACTGCTAGAGAACCATAAATTACCCAAGAACTACTACGAGACGAATAAGATAATGAAAAAGATGGGGTTGGCAAAGGTGAAACTTAATGTTTGCTTAAAATATAACATCCTGTACTATAAGGAATGCAAAGACAAATTAAAGTGTATATCTCAAAAGGTGCTTAGTTACAATAGAGACTCAAAGACGTGTATATCTCACAAGGTGCTTCGTTTGTTACGTCCCTGCAGGACGCAAATTACAAATACCAATTCAACCCAACCATAATTGATTAAGATAAACCAAATAGAAAAAAAAAGAAAATTATATCTAACCATCCAGATCTTATGTGCGACTAGTGGCTCCAAAACACGTACACCAGGGCTAGATCTCACTTACTAAGCTGCACCTGGAAACAAAACATCTAATAAAATGCGTGAGTGACCTTAAGTCACCTAATATATACTCACCAAGAAATGCAGTAGAAAATCACAAGCATACCAAAAATATCGATTCTTTAAAATCCGAATAGTAACTGTAAAAGTTTATTCAGACAATTCTCTAAGGAGTTTCATTCGAATCATGCAATTCTTAAACTTATTTCTTTTCTAAAATCTTATGCAACATAAAAATCATTTTTGTACATTCTGGTCAAACAAATCTATAACTAAATTCCAACCCAAAACACATTACCAAGACAAACTCAAGTTATGATTCCAACAGGACTAGAAACTAGTCTAAATCACAATCTCATTATAGCTAGAATCTGGCTAAAACCAAAAGCCAAATCTCAAGTTGATTCTAACTTAAAACTAACTCATAGCTAAAGTCGAAACTAGTAGTGTCACCTTGGCCAAAAGTGATCAGGTCACAAGTAGTCGACGAAGCACCAACCCCAACCTCATTGCACTTCCGTGGTGATGTAGACACCCCGATTTTGCAAACACTTGGCAGCAAGCTCCTTAGGAAGATGTTCTGGTTGCAACTACCACTCCGAAACTCTAACTCCATCAGAACCCTAAGTCCACTTAGGCCCACACAAGCCCCATTAGGTCCACATAGGCCCACTTGGGCCCACACAAACCCACTCAAACTTAATCCAAGAAAAAACCACTCATTAAAACCAAAATAAGCAAAATTCACCAAAATCCACTTAGAATTCTAATTAATTAATTTAAAACCAAAATTGACAAAATTCACCTAAATCCACTTAAAATTTTAACTAATTATGTAAAACCCTAATTACAAACTGAGTTAAACAAAGTCCACTTAAAATCCTAATTAATCAAGTGAAAATCCTAATTAAAATCAAAATCGAGCAACATCCACTTAAAATCCTAATTAATCAAGTGAGAACCCTAATTAAAATCAAAATCAATCAAAATCCACTTAAAATCCTAATTAATCTAGTGTGAACCCTAATTAAAGTCAAAGCAAAGTGAAATCCATTTTCAAACCACTTTAATACATTAAATATCAAAGAAAACACTTAATTAAAACCCTAAAACCCTAATATAAACTAAAAAGTTTAATTAAAACCCAAAAACTCTAAAAACCCCAAAAATAATTAAAATCCTGAAAATCCTTATTAAGTCACAAAAAACCTAAATTAATTAAATCACAAGAACCCTATAATAACTAAACTCTTTAAACCCTAAAACACAAAAGCCCTAAATGGAAAAAATACAATAATCCTAAAAAAAAATTTCAATCTAAATCCAAATAATTAAAACCTAAAGCATAAAATGAAAATCAAAATCTAATTAAAACCTAAAAAACAAAAATTGAAATCAAAAACAAAATCAGAATTTAAAACAAAAAAAACAAAGCCTAAAACCCAAAAAATTCAAAACCCTAAAAACCTAAACCCGAAAGCAAAACCAAAAACAAAAAAACAAAAGCCCAAAAGGCAAGGCTCGTTTAGCCCAACATCACTTCATCCCTACCTCAATTAAAAGCTTAGGAAACCCAAAAACTAAGGGAAGAGTCTCCTTCTTCCCAACTGCAACCATCACCCCTCCCACTCCTTCCGTCTCACGTTCTGACCAATTGCAACCACCACCCACGATCCCCATGCGCCTTTCACCTCCCTTAAAAACCTCGAGGAACCACCAACAGAGAAAAACAATAACTAAATGAAGAGAGTAGAGAGGGGAAACAAAACAGAGATCGCTGGAGACAGAGATCCAGAGAGAGAGCACCCCATCATGAGCCCCAGACCACCCGAATCTCCCCACCTTCAGAGCCCTCTTCCAGCCCACTTGCAGCCCCAGAGACCCACCTGAAACGCAACCAGAGCATCCAGCCGGAGTGCCGCCGCTGCTCGCCGTAGAGGACAGGCGCCTCACACAGGTAATTCCCTTCCTTTTCCATTTTTTTTCTGACTTTAAACCGTTGTCCTTTAGCTCCGACCAGCCGCTTATAGCCACCTGGGCTCAGCGTCGCTGGAGACCCCTACACTGCGCCCCCTCCCCTACCTCCAGTGGTGGGTTCACCACCACCGACGAGGCTGCATGCCTCCTAGGTCTGTGGCAAGGCCCCTACGGTCTTGCCTACTACTCTCCTCCTCTTCCTTCCCCCTTCGTCACCTTCAGCACTGGAGGAGCCTCTCGGGCGTCCTCGTCGACCGCCGTCATCGCCGTTGTGCCTCGTCGGAGCTGGAGATGGGCGGAGCGCCCGAGCTATTCAAGCCCCTCCCGCAACCTCCAGGAGCACCGCCGCGGGCCCCCAGAGCACCCCAACCATTTCCCGCGCTCCTCAGCCGCCGCAGCCCCTCCCGCGACGTCGACAGGACACCTCGCCGGAGCTCGTGACGGGGGAAGCGCCCCACGCCGTGCCAGCCTCATCCGCGACACTCCACAGCCCCACCGTGCCTCGGCGAAGGTTCCTCGGTGCTCACCGCAATGTCCCAACCACGAAGCCGCCGCCAGGAGCTTCTGTTGTTGTCTTCTCCAGCG
Source organism: Posidonia australis (assembly GCA_024699735.1). Classification (NCBI taxonomy): domain Eukaryota; kingdom Viridiplantae; phylum Streptophyta; class Magnoliopsida; order Alismatales; family Posidoniaceae; genus Posidonia; species Posidonia australis. The sequence continues at coordinate 21,103 of JAMKQA010249704.1, read as the reverse complement.
ACGGCCGCCGCACGCCGGAGCTCAAGGTGCGGGGGCCTCTCGAGCCTCCCCGATGCCGTCCATCGCCGCGGGGGAGCTCGCCGTGGCTCCCCCATGCTTCTCCGACCACTGCAGACGCTTTCCCGCTGCTGCGCTGTCGTCGGGAACTCGTCGAAAAATTTAGGTCCTCATTTTAACTACTTTTAGGTCCATAGAATTACTTTCAAGTCCATTTTCATTACTTTTAGGTCCCTTCCAACATCCTGGTCCATTTTTTATTACTTTTAAGTTCTTTTTTATTACACTTAGGTCCTGTGGTTTTATGTTCAAGTCCCTGGATATTTAAATAAGCTTCATTTGTTTATTATTTGTGTAAATATTGCATATTTTCCCTTCTTTAAATGGTAATTTAATTGTTAGTCACATATATTCTTATTTCTTCATAATTAGACCCCTGTATTCATGTTTTCATTGCAAATTAGTCCTGAAAATTTACTTAATGCCCTTAACTTTGCATATTTTAAAAAATTACATTGTGAATATTGCATAGTTTGCCCTATTAAAGTTTTAATTACATTTCAGTCCAATTCATGCATGTTTTATCACAGTTATACCCTTGAGATCAAATTTTCTTTGCATTTAAGTCCTGAACTTTTGCATTTTGGCCTCAAGAGTTTTTGAAAAGAGATTCTTTATACAATTTGCATTTTAAACCTTATAAATATCCATAATTACACAGAGAATGTAAAAAACTTGATTTTTATCACATTATGGTCTTGAAATTTTGCAAATCAGTCCCTGAACTTAACCAATAATGTTTATGAACTGGAAAATTTACATATCAGTCCCAAAAAAAATTTTAAATCATTAATGAAAGTTTTTATTACATTTTTAAATCACATTTCTCACATGTTTCATATTAATTGATCACATGTGCATGTAAAATCACCATTTGAATAAGGTTTCCATCAAAAAACCCTGTTTTCAATGTAAATGAACATCTGATTACATATTTTTGTCCGATTTGCACCTTATGTTGGACTTTTGCATAATTGACCCTAGGTTTTCAAGAAATTACGAAAATACACTTTTTACTCATGTTACATCACATAGCCCCCATTTCTTTCAATTTTACATCCTAACATCAAAATAAAAAATTTTAGACATTTTTTTAATCATAAGCTTTTTTTTTCTAAGAATTTTGCAAATTAGACCCTGAGTTTTCAGGGAATTATCTGAGTGTAACCCTAACATCCAAGTATCATATTTTCCATTGATTCATCATCTATACACTAGGACAGAAGTTTCTCAATGAACTTTAATCCAGATTTTCATCCTTTTCGAGATTTTTACGTTTTAGTCCCTGTACTTATCCTTTATCATTTTTACATTGTTTTATTATTTCAAGAACTTTTCTTTTACATGTTTTCTTCTTTCCTGACATTTTTCATACATTTTGGCATTCCTTAGGCCATGTATTGTCCCCATGCAAGCACTCATTATATTTGACCACTGAAATGACCAAATTGCCCCGTGCCATCAATTCATGCGCATGTGTGTCAGTTATTGCATCAATTCATGCATAACCTATGTCTACAACATTCCTTAGTGTCTTTTATCCATTCAGGTACATTTCCATGCATTTTACACAGTTTTCGCTATATTTGCACTTTAATCCCTCCTTCTTGGATAAGTATGGATTTCATGCATTCTTCCGTGGTTTTTTTTTCTCGTCTGTTTTCAAGTTCCTTCATTTGATATTCGCTTTAACTAGTTTTATTTCACATTTTCCAGATTTGATTTTATTTCATCGCTCGAGGGCGTACATTTAACCCCATCACAGACTATTTCTCCCCTTTTTTGATTTTCACAACTTTTTCCAAGATATTCGATTTGACTATCTTTATTCCAAGTTTTCGCATTTTTGGGATTTGATTTGGATTTCCTCGCCCGAGGGCGTACAGTAACAGGCCTAAGGGCCGACATTTAACCCCATCACAGGTTATTTTTTCCTTTTTTTGATTTTCATGACTTTTTCCATGATTCCGAGAACACAGGTTGACTCGACCCGTTTGACATCAACACGGTTATTGGAGGCGTTCTTTAAAAAAACATCGTCATTTCATGTGGTTTTCTGCGATTTTGTCAATTCGTGTCCATTTCTCCGCAATTCTTGCAAATCGTCTTGCACATCCATCCAGTATTGTCTTGGCAGTCACATCAGCATGATTAGAATACAATCTAGGCATAAGAAACATTCATTCAGCCTATAGCAAGCGAATCAGACTAGAAAGATCGAGTTTCTCGGGCGTACGGGGGTGCCTAACACATTCCCCGCACGTAATAGGAATCCTAACCCAACCTCTGGTTAGTAGACATTTGGACTTCACGTTGACGTCACTTTTTAATTCACTTTTAGTGAATCGTTTGTGGTTTTTCTCGTCTTTCCGTTAAACGATCAGGTGGCGACCCCATTTCTCTCCCTCTCGTCCTGTCTCGCGCCCTCACCAACTAAGCATGGCTGTGGCCTCCTCCCCCCTCTGGCGCAACCCCCATGCCAGATCGGCCCCCTGGCTGGGGGCACGATCACAGGTAAATCTCCCCGTGTTAGGGGTACGACTGCCTCAACCAATAGACCTCACTAGGTCACATTTATTTTCTCTTAGGCACAGGGATGCGTTCACTAACGTCCCAATTGGTGTCTAAACAACGAAGTCTTCATTGCTAAGCCCAACCAACACCAGCAAACAAGGTGTAGACACCCTGATTTTGATGTCACTTAGCAGCAGGCTCCTCTGAATGATGTTCGAGTTGCGACCATCAAAACCCCAGCCCACTTAAGCCCACACCAGCCCATTCAAGCCCACAATAGTCCACTCAAACCTAATAAAAATTAAAACCAAACAAAACACATTTAAAACACTTAAAATACAATTAATCAAACAAAAACCCAAATTCAAGTCCAAATTAATTAAAATCCACTTAAAATTCAATTAATCAAACAAAAAAACTAATACAAGTCTAAATTCCAAAACAAAAAAAAAACAAAAACCTAAAATAATTAAAACCCCAATTTAAAACCAATTTATTAAACCGTAGTCATAAATTTAATTAAAATCATAAAACATAAATAAAAGCCTAAAATCGAAAATCCATTTAAAAACCTTAAAAACAAAACCCTAAAACAAAAGATACCAAACTCTATGCCCATTTACAACACATTACACCCATAAATCAAAAAACCTTATAAGATCCAAAAATAATTCCGGTGAGCCACTGTCGGCGACCCTGAGTATTCCGACAACAACTCCGGTGACCACCCGAAGAATCCAGAGCCTATCTCAGAACCCCGAGATCTCCGATCAACCACCTCCAGCCCACGCCCAATCCAACGACACTCATCCGCAGGAAGGAGGAGGATCGAGGGCTCCGGAAAGCCTCGTCGGAGTATAAACCCCTACCGCCGACAACCAGAGACCCATCTGCGACGATCGACGTCCATCAGCTTCTAGCCCCCTCCAAGCGTGCTTCAATCCACCCTAGAGCAAGCACAGCATCCCAGCATACGTCCAGGCCGCCTCCTCCACCGTTTTCCCTTCAGCCTAGAAGCCTCCAACCAAAGCGACGGTGGAGGAGCCTTCCGGTCGAGCGCCTCCGGAGACCACGCGAACTGCCAGCCAGGTACACCTCCTTTCCCTCCAATTTTAGCTCAGTAGGCCCTGTAGAATCCTTTTAGGATCCCTGACATAAGCTACAATGGTGAGCGCCCCCTTTGCCCACCGTCGCCTCGCCACCGGTGGTGGGTTCACCACCAACGATGAGGCCCCCGTCGGCCTCTCCTCCCTCCACCTTCCCTCTAGTCTCCCTCCACTCTCGAGGATCCCCTCTGACGTTCACAACCAGCCCCACCGCCGTAGCGCCTCGACGACTCATCGCTGACATCGCCACCTACGCAGAGGTGGGAGGGACACCTTGGACCGCCCTGGAGCTCGCTGTTGTCTCCCAGAGTCTCGCCGTGGCTCCCCTGAGCTTTTCCTGGCATCGCCATGCCGCTCCAGCCACTGGTCATGGCAACCATGTCGTCGTCACCTCCCCTGGTGCCGACAGAGTGCCTCACCAGAGCGCGAGGTAGGGGGAGAGCCTCAGGCCACCCCAGCCCCTTCTGACACGCCAGAGACCTCCGCTGTGCCTCACTCCAACTTCCAAGCCTGCCGCTCACCTTCCTCCGCCGTTGGGCCGCCGCTAGATCATCGCTAGAGGGTTCGCCAGAGGGAGAACGTCGGTGATCCTCCGACGATCATTGAATGAGATTAGTTTAGGCCCTGGCCCCTCAGTTTAAGGTTGTTATTTTTAGGTCCATAGATTTTTACATTTAAGTCCTTTTTCATTTAATTTAGGTCCTGATATTTTATATTTTAGCCCTATAAATTTTAAAAACTTTCATTTCATTCTTTTTCTCTGTGAGATTTGCATCTAATCCCCTGCATATTTTAGTGTTTTTATCTTTGTTATATTCAGGCTTGCGTTATCATATTTATGGTCCCTGAGATCAAGTTTTCCTTGCACATAGGTCCTAAACATTTGCATTTGGTCACAGGAAATTTTTAAAATGAGTTTTCCTACGGAATTTGTATTCTGAACGCTAAAAGATTTAAAAATCACACTGACCATCATTAAAATTGAAGTTTCTTTACATTTAAGTCTTGATCTTTTGCATTAAGCCCCCAGAACTTCAAAAAATGAGTTTTCAATGTGAATTTTACATCCTGAACCCTAACAAACCTCATAATTACACTAACCAACATAAAAGCCCAATTTTTATCACACTCAGGTCCTGAAAGATTGCATATATGTCCCTGGATTCACATCAAACAATTCCTGAGCACATATAATTTGCATATAGACCCATAGTTTAACTTTAAATCCATCATTTAGGGTTTTAAATGTTTTCTTGCATATTTTGGATATGTTCCATTCATTGCATTTCACATTTCGCATTTAATCATAGATTCCATTTAAAATCATGTTTTCACTTTGAATTGATCTGTAGTTTCACATTTTAATCACATTTGCACTTATGTGTGAATTTTGCACTTTGGACTGTAAGTTTTCTGGAAATTACCCAAGTACAATTTCCACATCTCAATGCCACATTGACATTTGATCCATCATCTGCATGTTAGAATAGAAGTTATTAATATATTTTTCATCCAGATTCTCACTTTTTTTGTGAATTTTGCATCTTGGCCTTTATGCATGTCTTCTATTGTGTTTAAATCATTTTGTTGTTCTTCTCCTCCATGTTTTCTTGTAAACACACACTGTGGACATTCCGCACTCATTTTGACATATTTCAGACCATGCATCATTTCCATACATGCATTTGTCACATCTGGCCATCAAAATGATCAAATCGCCCTTGCCACCAATGCATGCACCAACATGTTAATTTTCGCACTCAGCCTTGCATGATCCATGTCCATGCCATCCCTTAGTTTTTTTTTACACATTTAGGCACTTATTCATCCATTTCATATAGTTTTTATCACAATCGCGCATTAGTCCCTCTTTTTTCATTGAGTTTGCATCTCATGTGTTTCTTTCTTGGATTTTTCTCCACCTTGTTTTTGGAGTCTCTCGCCCTATATTCGATTTGATTCTCTTTAATTCTGCATTTTGGATTTTTGTTTTGATTTGGATTTCAACGCCTAAGAACATACACTAACTGACCGAAAGGCCCACATTGGCCCATTTGCAAATTATTTCTCTTCTTTGATTTTCACAATTTTTTCCACGATTCCGAGGACTTAGGTTGACTCCACTTTTTACCTTTTTGGTATCAGTGTGGTTTTTTGAGGAGTTCTTTCCAAAAATACTGTAATTTTTTGTGATTTTCTTCGCATGGCGTCATTTGTGTATTTTATGTGAGTTTCTTTGCAATTTTCCCATTCGGACCTCCATGGTGTTTTATGCGTTTCTAATGATTTAGGTCTGTTGTATTTTCAATCTCCTTGACATTGGTATGATTTTTTGAGTCATTCTTTATAGAAACATCGTCATTTTATATGAATTTCTTCACATGTCCAAGTTTGCTTGTTTAACGTGGACTTCTTCGCAATTTTCCAGCTTGATTTCTGTAATGTTTTTTCCAAGATTTTGGTGAGCTAAGTTTTTGCATTGTTGATTTTCTTAAGGCCCGTATGATTTTCCGAGCCTTTCTTGCCAAGAACTTCGTCATTTCATGTGATTTTCTTTGTCGTGTCATGTTTTACGATTTCATCGCAGTTTTCGCATACCAACTTGCACATCCATCCAGTCTTGTCTTTGCAGTCACATTAGCACATTTAGAGCACAGTCGAGGATTAGCAGGCATTCATCCAGCCTTTAACAGGCGATTTAGATTAGAAAGACCGAGTTTCTCGGGTGTACGAGGGTACCTAACACCTTCCTCGTGCGTAATAGGAATCGTTACCCATCCTCTGGTTCGTAGACATCCGGCCTTCACATCTGCATCTCATGCAATCAATCTTTTGTGGTTTTCCTCGTCTTTCCCTTAAAATAGTAGGTGACGACTCCTTTTCATTTTCGTTTTATCTTATCTTGTGCCTTCGCCATCTTGGCATGGTTGTGATCTCTTCCCTTTTGCATGACGACTCCGCACCGAACCCCTGGGTTGGTATGGTCACACAGGGTAACCCAGTCTCTTTCACCTGAGCCCCAAACTTAGGCAACCATGCCTTTGAACTAGTAACCAATCTCATTAGAGCCTTATAACCCTATCAGTCACTGTAGACACCTCGATTTTGAGGTGACCCATGGATAAGCTTTTCAGTTGTTGCTTTGGATGTGGCTAACCCTTGAACCAACCCTAAACCTATAGCAAGCCCGCAGCCCAACTAGAAATCCAGATAGGTAGGAGAGAGCACCTAGCTAGCACACCTACCTAGCACACCAACCCGACGCACATGCCAGGCGCACCCCAAAGGCGCACCAACCTGGCGCCCAGTCAGTTCTCGGGCTGCTGGCTGTTGGCTTTCCACCTTCCATGGCTGTTACCTCCAGCAACAAATATGCCATGGAATCTTCCAGGCTTTTCGTCTGCGAGGCTCCCTACATTCTCCATGGGTTACCCTTGAAAATTCCCTATAAATAGACACCCATAGGCAACCATTAGAAAGGGTTAGAAAACCTTGAGTTCAGCAAATCCTGATCTGAGCAAGCATCTTGAGCAAGCTATATCCTCTTTCCAGCAGCATATTCTCGTTTCCTGGAGCACTCCCTTGCATCCCAAACCATCCTTGGTCTTTCCAAAGCAACAAGGATCTCTCTATCTTGGGTATTTCAAGAAGGAACACCTTGAGAGGTAGGTTCTCTACCTCTTCCTTCTCCTTTTAATCTCAACTATAGCACCATGATAAAATGCTTTGAAACCTCACATAGGATCTGATTTTTGTTATTATATAAGAGTTTTTCTTATGATAGAATGTTGGTTTCGTGTACAAGACACCTTGCATGCATAATCCATAAGTAATAATCAACATCTTGTAGTTTTTAAGGGTAGTTTTATTATTCTTCTCCATTTCTTCGCACTAAGATCCAAGATCCATGTATATATGCTAAAATATGCAACAAAGATGATCTTGATGTATTCACCATTTGCATGTTCTGTAAAACTTATTTTCTCATCCATTTCCTTTTAGAATCTTACACAAACGTTTTGAACATGAACTTACAATTTATCATGTTTTTGAATCGCATCATGATAGATCTGTTTTGCTCACTTGCATCACATCATTTTTTTAGTTTTTGTCATTAACATAAACGGATCAGCATTAACATGAATCACCCATCCCTTTTCTGGGACAGAGTCTGGATCAGATTGCAGTCTGATCCAGATTCTCTGGGGCGCACCGAACCAGAGCACCACTCTGGCGCACCAAGCAGGTGCACCAGACAGGTCAAAGAGCAGAGCACTCACATTGGCATCCCTGTTTGCATGGCTTTCTGAAGGACTTTGAGCTTGATATTTTTTGTTGATTGTTCTCTGATATTCCAAGATTTCACATGCATGTTTTTTCAGTTTTAAATCAGATCATTTTTCAATTTTTTTTCTCCCCTATGATATTCAGTCTTGGGCAGGAATTTGGTAGGTTGTTTGCACCTTACTCATACATGGAGAGTCTATGCATCAGCCCATGATCCAATGTCATGACTGAATCTTGTTTTCTCACTTAGCTTGAGATAGGTAGGATCTTGTGTGAGGCTACTAGCCCTTGAGCACAAGGTCCATAGATATTGCATTTGCACTTCTTTCGCTTTTAACGCATGATTTCCGAGTTTTACAAAGGATTTTACATTGCAGAATGCATTCTTTTGTGATTTGGCATTGCGTACTTTTCGATTTTCCCTCAGCACATCCTTCTAGCCCACTTAGGCGCACATAAGTGGTGCACTAGACTGGAGCACCAGTCTGGTGCACCAAACAGGCACACTGGCCTGTTTTTTAGTAGCACATAGTAGGTCTTTATATGGTTTTTAGCATGCTTTTCCCGACTCGATTTACTTCTGGATTTTTCTTGGTTTCCTCCCTTGATGTAATAGGAAGGCACAACTCTGTTTTCAACCATTCCATGCATTTTAGATTGCATTTGGCATATAGCAAGGCAAGGATGAAAAATCACTTGAGATTATTAGATCTTTGATCTTATCATGCAATGACTTTGCATTGACACTTGACCCGACATACGAGTGATACTTCTGAGCATTACGACACACCCTTACACATCATACACCCATATCTTAGACACCACACACATAAGCATGGCATGGCATATCGCCCTCGGGCGTATAGCAAAGGCTGAAAAGCCGACATTTCATAAGCATATGAGAAACCAATAGAAGACCGATTATTCGGGCGTACGAGGGTGCCTAATACCTTCCTCGTGCGTAACAGGGATCCTTAACCATATTTCTGGTTTACAAAGACCTTTTCCATTGTTTTCGCATGATTTTCAGGTTTTATATGGTTTTCCTCGTCTTCCATTTGAATAGACTAGGTGGCGACTCCTGCATTTGCATATATTTTATTTTTGCCATGATTTTGCCGACTTTCGCATATTTCGCCATTCTTGCCAGCATGGTTACAGTCACTACCCAACAATTAGATGGATCCAGAAAAACATGGAAATTCCTTTTTAAACATGCAAAATTATCTTTTCAAAACCATTTTATAAACATTTCCATTTCAAGGATCTCTTCCAAGAATCTCAACTCAAAACCTTAGGATTTCCTAATATAGCCTCATATCAATTCTCATATTAAAGCCATTAAAAGAAAATCACTTTAAAGTTTGTAGGAAAATGGCTCAGGGCCTGGTTCAACATTTCAGTCTGGTTTGATATGCCGAATTCCACTAATTTGGGATACGGAATTGGTTCAGTATGCCAATTCAAGCGATTTCTGAATAATGAAATCAGCCTTGTGTCCACCATTTGCTAGGATTAGGGCCTTGGGTAGACTCATTTTCAATGAATCACAAATGATGCAAAAATCCTCAAATCAAGCATTCCAAGTCTACTTTCATTTGGGACAAATTTCATTGATTTCCAATAAATGTAGACCAAACATTCATTGATATCAAAATCAAAAGGTGAAGAATAGATTTCAAAGTTATTGTATCTCAAGCACAAATTTTTTACGAAACATCTTCCAAAAGTGCTGACAAATCACAGAAAATTCATAAATTTGCCAAACATTCTTAGATCTAACTACACCAACCAATTCCATAATTTTAAACAAAAATTTGCATCATTTCTTCATGATTTGGGCCTAAAGAGAAAAAGGAAATAGGATGGGGGACGCGTACACAATCAAGTTTTTCGACAAACACTAGCCTTCTCTGACGAGCACACCACCTCCTCCGATGTCCTCCCGACTCACGCAACCTTCGACAAGCTCTCTCCTCCAGTGGATGTCGCTCCTCTCACTCTTGACCCTCAGCCTTCTCCCTCTTTCCTCTCGCTTTCTCTAGTTTTTCTCAGCTCTCACTTTCTTTCTTTCTCTGCTTTCCCTCGATCTATGGCTACCGAAGCTATCTCCTCCTCCCCTTTATGGTTGTCGTTTGCTTGTCACCGTTCGTCAATGACAACCACCAAAGATCTCGACGAATCCAAGATTCATCGTGGCAGAAGACTACAAGTGGTTTGGCGTGCACAGAGAATGGCGATACGTGTTGTGCAGCATGGTGCCGAGTTGACACATCTCCCATTCTAGTCCCACACACACACATAGGTTGCTAAACACCAAGATACTATACAGTGAGAGAATTACTAGAGATAATTATTGGCACAAAAGTGGAATTACCGCATAGATCGATATTAATTCATAAATTATCTAGGTTACACACATAATGATACATTGTTTTGGATAATCGGTTAACCAATCTATGAAGCCAAACCGTGATTGGGCCAAATTGGGCATAGATGTTACATCGTTATTTCCCTTCTGCATCAAAACAAAAGATATCATACTATTGTAAAGAGGTTACAAAAGATATGACATGACATGCAGATCATACACAAATTCAAATACAAATATAGAGCATCTTTTCGATATCGAGTGTTGGCGACTTTTGAAGTAGTACGTCCTCTCATTTGCTACAGAAAACCTCAATGTTGTTATCAATCTTTCTAATAGTGGATTCAATCTACATGATAAAAGGAAATATTTGTCATGTTGACCTAACATAATCACACCATACAATCTACCTCTTTCGATTTGTAATAAGAGACAACGTATGTTTTTATTTTTGTTCATTCCTCATCCATCTCATCCTAAAAAATGCATTAACGTGTATTTAATGCCTCTTATAGATGAATTTAAGATGTTTGGAGACATTGGGGTTGAGACATACGACGCATGCAAGCGTCAAACTTTTAATGTGAAGATTGCCTTACTTTGGACTATTAGAGATTTCACTTCGTACGGAATATTGTTTGGTAGAAGCATATATGGAAAGATGAGTTGTCCTTAATGTGTGGAACACACAAATTCATTTCTACTTCAATATAGTCGTAAGTCGTGTTCTTTTGACTACTATTTTTAATGCTTGCCCATGGACCACTTATATAGATGTAGACACCCCGATTTTGAAGTCACTTGGTAGCAGGCTCCTCCAGATGATGCTCTGGTTGTGACCACCAAAATCCTAGCCCACACAAGCCCATTCAGGCCCACAAAAGTCCACTCAGACCTAATAAAAATTAAAATCAAACAAAACACATTTAAAATCCACTTAAAATCCAATAAATAAAACAAAAACCCTAATTCAACTTAAAGTCAAATAAAATCCACCTAAAATCCAATTAATCAAACAAAAACCTTAATTAAACCCAAAATCTAAAAATAATCAAAACCCTAATTAAACCAAAAAAAACCTAATTAAAAGTCAAAATTAACTAAAATCCATTTAATCAAGTGGAAACCCTAATCAATCCAAAAACCCTAAATAATCCATTAAATCCTAATTTAAAACCCAAAAAACCCTAAATAAACTAGTAAACCCTAATTTTAAATCCAAAAAACCTTAACTAGACCAATAAACCCTAACTTAAAATAATTAAAACCCTAATTCAAAACTTAAATAAAATACTTAGTTAAATCAATGAAAATCATCTAAATCAAAACCTTAATAAAGTCCTAAATTAAATCAAGTGAAAACTAATGAAATCAGAATTTAATCTAATCAAATCCAAAATTTAAATCAACCCAATCAAAATCAAAATTTAAATCAAATAAATCTAAAATTTAAATCAACCAAATCAGAATCAGAATTTAAATCAAATAAATCCAAAACCAAAAGTCAATAAAAAACAATTTAATCCATTTAAAGCTGAGACAAATCATTTAATTAAATTTAAATCATCAAATAAAACCTTAATCAACTTGAAATATTGAAATACAAATAATCAATCCAAATCCCCAAATCAAATCACAAATCATCAAATTAATCTTAAATTTAAATCACAAAAACAAAAGGAAAAAAGAAAAACAAAGAATACCAAACCTTAAGCCCAATTCGCAAACCCAATAAGCCCAGTAAATGTTTAAACCAAAAACCTTATAAACACCCAATAATAATTCCGACGGGCCCTTGATTTCTAGCAAAAAGTCTAGCTATCAATCCCTGATTCTCCGGTAGTCGATCCTTGAATCCGCGATCATCGGGCCTTCCTCTTCGATGGTGCCCTCGAACCCACAACGTGGAGGCCATCCAAGAGCAGGATCAACAGTGGAGGAGGCTTCTGCTGGAGCTTAAAAGCTCCTCACCGTCGACAGCTTCAAGACATCGACGAAGCCTCCCCTCCATTAGCCAAGACCTTCCTCCCTCGATATCCAGTCCACGCGGAGAGCGTCCTTCTCTGGCCAGAGTGATCCCATCCGTTTTTGCTTCCTGAAGCCCCAATTAGAGCCTTTGCGGGAGCCACTTCCCGTCGCCGCTGTCGATCCGTCACGTCGGAGAAGACAACCCACGTCAGATAACGTCTCTCCCATTCACTTTTCCTATGTAGTAGGCCCGTAGAAGCACTTAGGATCCCCATAGGCCACGACAGTGGGCTTCCCCTCCGTTTTTGCCCGCCGTAGCCATGCCACCGGTGGTGGGTTCACCCCACTGCTAGGTCCTCAGGCCACTTGGCCTCAGGCGAGGCCCCTTAGGGGCCTCTCCTCCTCTTCTTCTCTTCTCCTCCAGTTTCATCTTCTCTCCTCCATCTGTCTGGTCCCACTCTGATACAAAGGATCCTCATTGTCGACGCCAGCCCAGCTGCCACCATCGATTGCCATCGAGAGGCGTGGGGGATCATCGACCTCCTTGTTTCAAGCTGCCGATCCAGAGACCACCGCCTCGCCTCAACAAAGCTACCTGTGCCGTTCCATCGCCGTCTGGACTGTCGAAGCGCCCCGACGATCCACCGCCGTAGACGCAGGGATGGGAGCAGCACCTCCGACCTCCCCAGGGCTCACCGACGCTCCCCTCAGTCTCGCTGTGACTCCCTGGTGCTTCCTCAACTCTTGCCGCGCCACTCCAGCCACTAGGCCACCGCCAGTCAACTCGCTATCGCCTTCCCTGTGATGACAGAGGTCCCCGCTGGAATGGAGGTGGGGGAAGAGGCTTAGGCCCCCCAGCTCCACCCGACACGTCGGAGATCGCTGTCGAGTTTCGCCGCAGCCTCCGGGGCCACTGCGATCGCCACCACATGTCACTAGATCGCCGCTGCTTCACCGCCGGAGGGAGAATGCCGGTGATCCTCTGGCGATCTTTGAAGGAGAGTTATTTAGTTCAGGCCCCTTTACTTTAGGTTTTGTTTTTATTAGGTCCTTAGTTTTTTTTTCAGTTAAGTCCTTTTTATTTAATTTAGGTCCTGTAATTTGCCCGTTAGCCCCTGCCATTTTAAAATACTCTTTTGTTGTTTTATTGTCCTAGTAAAAATTGCATTCTTTCCTATTACTTTTAATTTATATTTATAACTCTGTTATGCATATTTTATCACATTTAAGCCCTTGTATCCATATTGTCTTTATAATTAGGTCCTAAAAATTTGCATTTAGCCCTAGAAACATTTTAAAATAAGTTTTCCCTTGTAAAATGGCATTCTAAACCCTAAAAGATTTAAAAATCACAATGGCCATCATAAAAATCAAATTTTCTTTTCATTTTGGTCATGATCTTTTGCATTAAGCCCCCAGAACATTAAAAAATAAGTTTTCTTTATGCATTTTACATCCAAGACCATAGGCAATTTTATAATTGCACTGACCAGTATAAAATCCCAATTTTTATCACTTTTAGGCCCCTGGAATTTTGTACGTAAGTCTCTGGTTCTTCAATAAACACTTACTGGGTATAGAAAATCTGCATATAAACCCCTAGATTAGTTTTAAATCCATCATTTAGGATTCTAAATATTTTCTTGCATATTTCTGATATTTTTCACACATTGCATCGCACATTTTGCATTAAGTCATGGATTCCATTTAAGAGTCATGTTTTCACTATGGTTTGTCCTTTACTCTCACATTTTAAACACAGTCGCATTATGAGTGAATTTTACACTTTAGACCTTAAGTTTTCAAGAAATTGCCCATGTGCAATTTTTACACATTTTAGTGCTAAATGCACATTCGATTCATCATCTGCATGTTAGAATAAAAGTAATGAATGCATTTTTGATCCATTTTGTCATCCCATTGTGAATTTTGCATTTCAATCCTCGTGTTTGTCCTTTTCATGGTTTTTAAGATCTTATCCTTTTCACATTTTCCTCACAAATAACATTTTCTAGATGTTTTGTACTCATTTTGACAAAACTTAGGTCATGCATCATCCTCATGCTTGTGTTTGTCGCAGTTGGCCAAGGAAATGATCGAATTGCCCCTGTTTCTCTAATCCATATGTACGCACTTTAATTTCACACTCAATCTTGCATAATCCCCGTTCAAGTCATCCTTTAACACTTTTTACGCATTTAGGCACTTATTCATCCATTTCATATAACTTTCATCACATTTGTGCATCTGTCCCCCCTTTTAGTGAGCTCACATTTCATGCTTTTCTTCCAGAAATTTCTTTCTCCACTTTGCTTTCAGAATTTCTCATTCGATATTTTGATTTGATTTGCTTTAGTCCAACATTTCAGTCATTTTGATTTGATTTGGATTTCATCGCTCGAGGGCGTACACAAACAGACCGAAAGGCCCACATTGGCCCATTTGTGGATTATCTTCCCCTTTTGATTTTCACAACCTTTTTTTTATGATTCCGAGAACTTGGGTTGATCCCACCTTCTATCTTTTTGACGTCAATAAGGTTTTCCTGAGCAATCGGTCCAAAAACACCACCATTTTAAGTGAACTACTATACATATCCAAGTTTGTCGTTCTACATGGACTTCTCCGCAATATTTCCACCCAGATTTCTGTAGTGTTTTTCTTGTTTCTGCTAACCTAGGTTGTTTGCATTATCTGTTTTCTCAAGGTCTAGATAGTTTTCAGAGTCTTTCTCATTAAGAACCTCGTCATTTCAAGTGATATCCTTTGTCGTGTCGAATTTTGCGATTTCGTCATTTTATGTGGATTTCTTCGCAATTTTCGCATACCGTCATGCACATCCATCCAGTCTTGTCATGCCAATCACATTAGCAGGTTTGGAGCTTGATCTAGGCTTAGCATGCATTCATTCAGCCGTAGCAGGCAATTTAGGCTAGAAAGACCAAGTTTTCTCGGACGCACGAGGGTGCCTAATACCTTCCTCATGCGTAATAGGAATCCTTACCCATCCTCTGGTTAGCAGACATCCAGCCATCACATCTGCATCTCACGCATTCCATCTTTCGTGGTTTTCCTTGTCTTTCCCATAAAAGACAGGGTGGTGACTCCTTTTCTTTTACTTTTATCCTATCTTGCGCCTTCGCCATCTTGGCATGGGTGTGATCTCCTCCCTCTGGTGCGACTCCGCGCTGGACTCCCGGGTCGGCATGATCACAATAGAAGACAGGGATAAGCTTTTAAGAAGAGTACAGTTGAATTGTCCAACTCACCTCCCAGATCTTGGGATGAGTAATTATTTAGTTCACTGTTAAAGTTTGAATATATCATTTTTTTAGCTTAGTGATGCTCCACAAACTTTAGAGAAATTTGGAAATACTCAGTGTGACTATACGTGGCAGGATGGACCCAAGTGCATGGGGGCAGGACCATGCACGCCAAGACACCACAAAGTGGGTGGTGCATTTGAGAGGGATCTTGACTCATAAACATTAAGGAAAGGCGAAAAGCAAAAGCAAATGGATAAAGGAGTCGTCACTTAGTTTATTTAAAAACAGAAGATGAGGAAAACCACATTCAAGAAAGGATATGCATGCAATAAGGCAAAACAAGTTGGAAACAAGATACACTATTGCCAACAGATATAACACACTAGATCATTGTGGACAGAGAAGGGATAAGGACTCTTGTTAAGCGCGGAGAAAGTGTTAGCACCCTAGTATGCTTGACAAATGTCAGTCTCACTATGCATAATCTGTTCGTATGTATGGCAACGTAGGCATATGTATCATCAAAAATGAATGTCCAATGGGCAAGTTCATGATGCCATGCAAAAGGAAACAAAGCATGCAAAAAGGAGGATCAAAATACAAAGAAGCAAAAACAAAATGAATAAAATAAGCAATCAATGCTCTGCCATAGCTACTACATCTGAACTAGAACAACACGCTACAAGCGTGCGCTAGATTTGCATATCGACATTATGTGTTGGATCCATGTGCCAACAATGTGCATCATAAACCCATGCTCACACAACGTGCCTAGAAATTTGCAACCTCAAACCATTGGCATTCATTGCACAAATTTGATGGATTCAAAAATTGATTCATGCATAGAAACATCCAAACATGTAGTGGAAATGTATGCAATAACGGAAGTGTGAATGCACCTAAATCCAAATCGAAATCAAGATGCCATCCACAACTCAACACCCCAGGTATTGTGACACGAAGATCTTAAACTTCCGATGAGGTAGGTGGCCGAAACATAGGAATTCTGAGGCCAAGATCTCATCTAGAGTGTCGCAAAGCTGAAGAGAGATAAAAGTGCGTATAGGGATGGGTCATGCCTCGCATTAAAGGTCGACGGCCTCATGCGAGGATTCTCAGGAACCCATCACCGAAGGGAGAAAGGGAAGATACAAGCTAGGAAAACTCTGACAAAACTCAAATTCTTAGTCGACAACAAGACTATGAGAAGCAAAAGGATAGGTAACTACACTGGAATCAAAGTTGCTTGCCCGTGTTTAGGCTGGAAATGTGCCTCCCGAGGTGATACACGTCGATGAGCTCGAATAGAGGTTTCTCTGGCTTGCGATTGCTCTGGATGTGCTGTCCGAAGATGCGTGGGTATCTTGGTGGTTCGGGGAACTCTTGTTCACTCACTATCGCTCAATGGGA
This sequence comes from Posidonia australis, assembly GCA_024699735.1. Lineage (NCBI taxonomy): Eukaryota > Viridiplantae > Streptophyta > Magnoliopsida > Alismatales > Posidoniaceae > Posidonia > Posidonia australis. The sequence goes on along the minus strand of JAMKQA010249704.1, from coordinate 4,124 downwards.
TGCCAATGGTAGTGAAGTGGAAGGATGAGTGCTTGGCTGTCTGCAGTTGCAAGTACTATTGCGTGTAGAGAGAGCAAGTACTGAGAGAATGCCAGGCAGCAAGAGAGCCAAGAGTCCAGGAGGCGAGGAGAGACCTGCAGCAAGAGAGCCAAGAGTCCAGGAGAGCGAGGAGAGACCGAGAGGACCAAGAGAGCTCTATGTAGGAGACGGAGGCAAATATAAAGAGTTCCCTATTGCATGAGAATGGTTGGATGCTAATAGTTTTTGGGTTGCATGGCTGTGATTTGAATTAATGGATTGGATTGGGTTTTTATGGTTTAAAGGGGGACATGATGGTCAAGACACATCAAGGGATATCCCTAGATCCATAACAACCAATGGGAGGCTTAGGAAATGACATATAAATGTGATTGGATGATCAAATCCATACTGAAACAAACTAAAGGCAACACGCCACATCTACATATCAAGTTTATGCACCAGATATGCGCATCGGAAGGACACGCCTAATTTACATGCATCTTCCACGCATCGATGGGCCATGCCTGTCCTTTTTTTGGGCATGTTGCTTAGATTTTTGGCTTATTGCTTTAGAGCCTGGACCATGTGTTGGCTCAAGGTGTCTAGGACTTGTGACTTTGGATGGGTTTGAAGTTTTGGATAGGTTTATCACAACCAGAGAAAATTCTTTGGAGAAGTCTACTAGCGAGGACCATGAAATTGGGGTGTCTATATTCATAATTGGACGAAGATCAGTATATTTTGGGAGTTACTATATTAGCCAAAGCTCCTAATTCATCACAACTTAGATGTTATGCATATCAAAAAGAATGTGCTTGATTATATTTTACACCGTAATGAATGTCAAGGAGAAGACAAAGGATACAGACAATATATGTAGAGATTTGAAGTTGCTTTGTAATTATAAGGACTTGGAAATGATAAAGTATGTCAATGGAAGGACTGAAATAGTTAAAAGTAAGTACACTCTTGATAAGAATCAGATAAAGACAATGTGTAAGTGTGTTACTAACTTAAATATTCTCAACGGGTATACATCAAACATATCAAAACTTTTGGATCTCAAAAAATACACTTTTACAAGAATGAAAAGCCACAATTGTCATGTGTTCATAGAGAAATTGTTTCCCTTGCTTTTACAGGTTTGTTGGTTAAATCCATTGTAGACGTGCTTACAGATCTAAATAAATTCTTCAAAGTCATTTACTCCTATAAATTGTTTATAAAAGACATGGAGACTTTAGAGAGAAGTAATGTTCTCATATTACATAATCTTGAAAAGATATCTCCACCTGCTTTCGTTGACTCAATGAAACACTTTATGGTTCTCTAAATTTAAAAAGTTAAAGTAGGTGGATTGGTGCAATATCGATGAATATATCCTTTTGAAAATTAAATGTCATTATAAAGAAATTAAGTTTCTTTCATTTGTTATTGCTAAAACAAATTCTAATTTGTCTACATTCTCATTAGGTACATGTTTTTTTTTTGAAACGAAAAATTCGAAATAAGAATAAAGTGGAAGGTTCAATAAGTAATCAATATATCTATGAAGAAGTTGGCACATTTTATTCTAGATAGTTATCATCGGAGGTTGAAACAATGCATAATTGAGTACAGAGGAATGATGATGTGCGTGTTGCAAAATAAAACGATATACTTTCTATATTTTGCTATAGTGCTTATCCATATAAAAGGACAAAAAAACACCCATTGAGCCAGAATGAGAAAGATACAACATAGCCATATGTTCTTGACAATTCCGATGAAGTCTCACACTTTGTCAAATATTTATCGCTATTTTTTGGATATGTCCATTTAATAAATCTATATATAATATTATCTTACTATTAATTAAATTTATTGTTGCAGGTATTCACAGAACAATTAATGGTCGGCCATCTTGCTCTAAAAGATGATGATATCTTGAACTTATTCATAAAGACATTTCTCAAATGGTTCAAAAATCATGTAAACCAATTTAATCCTAATTTGAAGATGTAGATACTTCGATTTTGAAGTCACTTGGAAGCAGGCTCCACTGGAAGATGCTCTGATTGCGACCACCAAAATCCTAGCCCATTTAACCACAAACAAGTCCATTAAGGCCCACACTAGTCCACTCCGACCGAAATAAAATTAAAACCAAACAGAACACATTAAAAATATTTAAAATCCAATTAATCAAACAAAAACCCAAATTCAAGTCAAAATCAAATAAAATCCACTTAAAATCCAATTAATCAAACAAAAACCCAAATTCAAGTCAAAATCAAATAAAATCCACCTTAAATCCAATAAATCAAACAAAAACTCTAATTAAACCTAAAATCCATTTAAATCGTTCAAAATCCTAATTAATTGAACAAAAAACCCTAATTAAAAACCAAAAACCCTAAATTAAAATTCAAAACCCTAATTAAACCAAAAACCCAAATTAAAACACAAAACCCAAATTAAACTCAAAACCTTAACAAATTAAATCCAAAACCCTAAATTAAAACCCCAAAATCCTAATTAAAAACGCAAAACCCCAAAATTAAAATAAATGAAACAAAAACCTAAAATAATTAAAAACCTAATTTAAAAACCAATTAATTAAACCCGGAATCCGAAAATTAAAAATTAAATTTAAATCACAAAACCCTAATTTAAAACTTAAAAGCAAAACCCAAAATCCATAAAAATTCCAAAACAAAAACCTAATTTAAAACCAACTAATTAAACCTTAATCATGAATTTAATGGAAATCATAAAACCTAAATAAAAGCCTAAACCTAAAACGCAAAATACATTTTAAAAAACGTAAAAACAAAACCTGAAAACATATAAAAAAAAGAAAACTAAAAAATCAAACCCTAAGCCCATCTGCCAAACCCAATACATTCTTAAACCAAAAATCATAAAAAAGCCCAAAAATAATTCTGATCAGCCACCGCCGGCGACCCCGAGTAATCTGGTGACAACTCCGGTGACCTCCCAAAGAATCCGGAGCGAATTTCAGAGCCCCGAGATCTCCAGTCATGTAACGCCCCGATCCCGGGCACGCTACTAAATCACAATATCACAAGCATAATTACACAAAATTACAGAACAAATAGAACTGTAACCAAGGCTCACCTTCAGGATCACAATGTGCGACTAGAAGCTCCAACACCTGCACTAGAACTTGGCTGCACCTGAAAACCAAATAGCACGCGTGAGTGACATCTAAGTCCCCCAGTACGCGCTCCAAAACACACAACCACAAACAAAACTCGACAAAACCAAAAGAAACTCGTTTCTTATCATTTTGCAAAAACTTGGTTTTCTCAATTGAAACTCATCCTTTCTTTTATTCAACAATCACTTGAATATTCAATTCCAAAACCATATTCTTTTTCTAACAAAACATTCCTTTCAAAATCCTTTCGGAATTCATTTTTTTTTTCCCAAAACAATTCCATTTTCAATATTGGGGATTTCTTCCCAAAACACACTTTTCAAATACACATTTTGACCAGATCCAGCCTAAAACACAATGCCCCATTAAGCTCCAAACCAAATCATAAACATTGGCTAACAACGGGTTAAAACATCATCATTTCTTTTCAGGATTTTAGGACCATTTCACAAGTCCAATCCTGACCAAAATACATTTCTCTTTCTTTCTTCATCTCCACTTTCCTTTACTGTTGTTACCTTGATCAGGGGTAACCTGGCACACAAGCAGTAGGCGAGGACATCCTTCCCCTACCTTCCTGCACTGCCGCGATGAGTTTCCCCATGCGGGATGTCACCGCCCCGGTCAACCAGCCTCAAATTCATTTTCACAAGTGCACGAGGATACGTCTCTGTCTGACGCCCCGGTCGGTGACCCAAACAACTAGATCTAATGACCCAGGCTCAGCCTACACCGTTTGTGACCCAAACAACTAGGCTCAAAAGCCCAAGCTCAACCTACACCGCTACGAGCTCGGTGACCCGAACAACTAGGTACAACTACCCAGACTCAGCCTACACCGACGGTGACCCGAACAACTAGGCTCAAAGGCCCTGGCTCAGCCTACACCGCTACGAGCTCGGTGACCTGAACAACTAGGCTCAAAGGCCCAGGCTCAGCC
>JAMKQA010249703.1:0-16553 GCA_024699735.1 Posidonia australis | reverse complement strand
ATTTTAATTTTAAGTTTTAATCAGAATTTTGCGAGTTAAACGTGATTATTAATTTTGGGATTTAAGGTTTTATTTAATTGATTTGAAATTTGGGTTTTGAGTTTTAATTAAGGTTTATTTAGGGATTTTGAGTTAATTAGGATTTATCTATGGATTTTTGGATTAATTAGGGTTTATTTATTTATTAATTGGGATTTTTGTGTTTATTTGGGCTTTTTGGATTAATTAAGGTTTTGAATTTTTATTAATTAAGGTTTTCAATGGATTTTCACTTTAATTAGGGTTTTTACTTATTTATTTGGATTTTTAAGTGATTTAATTTGAATTAAGCCTAAATTAGGGTTCTTGTCTTATTTAATGGATTTTAATTCCTTTTCACTTAATTAGGGTTTTGAATTTGATTAATTAGACCTTTTATTGAATTTTAAGCTGATTTAATTGGGTTTTAAATGGATTAGGGTATTTATTAGATTTAAATGGATTTGATCAGATTTTATTTAATTAGGGTTTTATGGGATTTTGGGTGGATTTTAATTGGATTTTGTGGTTTATGGGTTTATTGGATTTTTAAGGGGATTTTCACTGGATTAAGTGGGCTTAGGTTGATTTGTTGGATTTTAGGTTTAATTGGGTCAGGTGGGCTAGTGTGGGTATGATTGGGACCTATGTGGGCTAGGATTTTGGTGGTCGCGACCAAAGCATCAACCGGAGGAGCCTGCTGCCAAGTGACTTCATAATCGGGGTGTCTACACAAGCATACACACACCAGATCATTAGCAAGTAGGAAACCTAGAAAGACCAATTCCTTTGAGCGCATGGGTGTGCCTAACACCTTCCCATGCGTAACAAGAATCCTTACCCTTTCTCTGGCCCACATTGATTTGCACACTGCACCCATTAGGCATAGAGCATACACGCATTCATTTACATCATTTTCTTGCATTCATATGCATCTTGGTTTTCCTCGTCTTTCCATTAGAAGACAAGATGGCAACTCCTTTTCCTTATCCATTCCTTATCTTTCTTTATTGTTTTCTGAGTCTAGTCTCCTTCTTCAGATTCACCATCTTTGTCGTGACCATTTGGAATTCCTTGTGTGTTTCCACGCACTGAGGAGTCGTGTAGGGTTCCACCGGTATGGTCATAGGACTTGGCGACTCCGCTAGGGATAACCAGATTCTGACTTTCGTTTTAATTTTCTTGCCTAATTGGTGTTGATCTGTACACTTTGTGTTTGTTTGCTTGTCCTACTTATTGAACATATTTGACTGTACATGCCTTTTCTGTACCTTTTTACACAATTGCTATGCCACCACACATGCACATGACTTAATTCATGCCTTTTGATGCATGCTTTTCTTCACTTACTTGTGAGCACTATACTAGCACACGCTATGCTCATGCCTTTTGCTTATGGATTGAGTGTTTGGATGCCATGATTGTGTGTTTTCTTCCCTTTTTGAATTTACCATGATTATGAGAGTAGAGACATGTTTGCCTCCCTTCCTGGTTAAAATAAAACACACAAACTCAGATAAATAAATAATAAGGCATAACTAGAGACAAATGCTCATAAATCCCCTTGGTTTAATAAAACGCAAGTAAAAGACACCAAGCATATGTGCATGAATGATGATTTTAAAAAGCATGCACCTTCTCCTCTCCTATGTCCACCCATAGTTTGCGAAGGACAATGTTGGTAGTCCATTCTATGGCATTGGCGTAGGGCATGTTGCTAGTTTGTTTCCCTTATCTAGGGTCGTGTCGGTGTTAGTTGAGGGTACAGCTCCATGCTACTACAGGAGACGAGGCCTCCAACGCACCACCCGTTCACTACCTACGCTTTGGCCATGATTTAGAATAGGAACCTTACTTTTCTGACCAGAGTCAACACCTAAACTCATGAGTGCGTCCTGTGTGGTCAACCCCATGAGGGACATGCTTGGTGAGAGAGTGCACTTTAGGACATTCATCTGCATTGTGTGTCATTGCTTGCCACTTTAATAACTCACATTTGTCTTTGCGTTGTTGTTCAGCTTCTGATGCTTGTTTCTCTTACCTGTTCGCCACAGGTAGCGTGTTACGAGGTCCACAGATAGGAACTCGGGTGTCTCCATTGTAGGCAACCTCTCATGGTTGTTTTCTCTTGCTGTTTCTCGAGCTATTGATCACTTTTGATAGTAGTTCATCTTAGAGCTCGAGCGTTAGTCTTTTGCCGCCGCTTCGTTCATATTCACTTGCGGCTAGCCATGGCCCTGTAGACCCACAAGCCTCCAGTTATTGTCATGAAGGGGGTCTCACATTCAGATCCGCCTTCTCTCTTTGACTGCTTCTTCTTCCCTCCGTGTGCCCCGATTTGGGAATCATGGAGGATTTGTACCTCCTTTTCTGGGATAGCGGCAAACACAAGCCAATCTAGGGTCCGTCACCGAGTCGATTGCAGTGACTACCACACGGGTTCCAGAAGTTCTACCAACTGCTTCCCACTTCTCGGGCCCTCTTGTTTTAGGAGTTCAACTAGTTGCAGTTGCATCTATTTAAGGGACCACTCCTGTTTCGCTCTCGCCTTCTAACCTATCTTTTGATGGGTCTTCGGCCACACAAGCTCAATACTTGAGAGCTTTGGCCCAGAGGCTTGAGCACATGACTCTTTCTCTTGATCTTGTTAAGTGTCCTCCTCTTTTGGCCCTTGAGGTTCCAATGTAGACTACTATAGCACTGCAGGCTCACCCCACTGCACCATCACCCCTGTTCCACACTGCTTCGGCAATGGGGGCGTTATCTCTGCCTCTTGCACCACAACTGCATTTGTCACAACATGCATCACAGTCACTTATGGACAAACCCATTAGTTGCGCCAGAATATAACATTTCTCGAGTCCGTCGCCTGGAGTCATATCGGTGCCACAGTTGTTGCTCTCATGCTCAACACCACACACAACACAGCATACTCACTGCCCACCTCAGCATCAGTTTCACGTCCCAACACATAGGTCATCATTACACAATGTACACACACTTTCCACCATCAAGTTAGTGCATCACGTCGCATCGGTTTGGTGAGGATAGCAACCTAAGCGAGAGCAAGGCCGTCGCATTGAAAGTGACTACACTCCATTGGGTGAGCCACTGAGCGCTGTTTTTCCTTAGGTTGTGTTGCTTCTGAGACTCCCCGATCTGCGTCCCTCACCAACTCCACTTCCTCCATGGTACAATGTGAGCGTATACTGCAATTATCATCGAGCCCCAGGGCACTCAACTGATAATTGCCACACTCTACGAGATGTCATTAAGAATTTAATCGATAATGGGATTATTGTCATTGACACACAAGGTGCAACACTCACATTTATGTCAGTACCCTCACCAGCATTTAGTTCTGCATGCATTACACACCGACACACCACTGTTGAGCTGACGCATCACGCTGTGTCAACTTAGCAAGGGCAGTAACAACAGCAGAGGTGACCTTCCATAAGGGAAGTGGCTACCCCCCTCTCGGGGAGTTGTTGAGTGACATATTTTCTAAAGTTGCGCCATTCCTGCAACTACCGGAGAATCGTCCACCACTAGACCCACTTCCCAGGTGGTATAAGAGAAACTTGTTCTGCCAATTCCATCAGGCCCATGGGCATTCCACAAACAATTGTTACACTCTTCGGAATGCTATCCAAGATTTGATTGACAATGGAGACATTGTTGTCACCCCACAGGAGGCAGCACACACACACCTGCACCGACATCTACACAAGCACGTGCACACTTGAAAATAGCTGACCTTACCTTGCTTGAGACGTAAGCTTCGAGGATGTTGGAACTTCAAGGGTTTATCCTTTCTGTCTTAGTTCTTTCCTAGGGAATCCATCGGGTCTCAACAGCCTTGTTCGTCCTCTTGCCTTTTCCCAAGTTTTGTCCGGCGACACTCATGTGCACCACTCTTGTTCTTGTTCCTCTACGGGGGGCTTAGCCAAACGTTTGCCAATATGCCATGCACCGATTTGACCCAGCACGTGCAAATACCTTGGATCTAGTAGAAGACAACCGTCATAGCAGATATCAACTCCAACAATAGATACAGTCTTGTCAGTAGTAGATTCAACATTCACAGTGACAGTCTCACTTTCAATAACAGTTTTAATAGCTTTGGTTACACCTGCCTAGATTCCGGTTTCCAATGGCACTGGTAGGAGTTACTATGAACCCCAATGGCATCGACAAAACAGCAACAACAAGGACTGACGATGTATCCTTTTCCTTTGTTTCCTTTGTTTTTTCTTTTTGCATCACCATATATCAAAACACAAAAAAAATAGAAAAAGCACAAAAGTTGAAAATAAAGAAAAACACAAAATAGAAAAAAAAATTTAAGAATAACAAAAGTAATAATTTATTTGCCAATAACATTCTGCCCAATGACGAAAATCGGAAAAGCTTGCCTACGTAGGAATAGATTATCTCTCCTCAATTATCGCTACTCAGATGACCAAGTTAGCAAGGGAGCCATCGTACATCAAAGCCTGACGAAATGTCCGAACTCCACAAGGACCCTACACCTCCAAGAGGAAGATAAAATGTTAGGGGTGATTAAGGGTGTGAGCCAAAAAAGAAAACATACATTAGCAAGGGCATAAAAGAATAGAGAGGATAGAAGGCGAAGATAGAAGTCAACCCAATAGTGAGAGGCATGCACTGTAGCTCTACCCTTACCATACCTTAGAGAGGAGTTGGAGTATGCGCCCAGTAAAATCACACCTTTGAGGGACTGACCCACCCTCTTGCAACAAACGCCTCTAGAATACATCGGGTGCCTATTACCTCCAAGTCAAGGTTAGGGTTAAACCGCATGTCTATAAGGGAGTAAAAGAAAAATCAGTGATCTCAAAAAAGTAGCTACAGGACCCTAAAGAGTTTGGCATGGAGCCAGGTTCAGTACACTACCTTACAATGAGTTTAAGTGCCACCACTACCCATTGAGAGCCACCCACGGCTTGTGAGTCTCTATAGTGTCAACTGAGTCAAGGGTGTCCTCCTCCTCTAACAGGCATATAGATTTCCGACTTAACTGAGGGCAAACAAATAGTCGAACTAACCAAATAAGCGATCCAGAAAATGAACTAAGTGAACAAGAAAAGCAAAAAATGCAGATAACAAGCAACTAAACTCACACCTAGTCAACAAGACATGCATTTTTTGATCAAACAATAAGGTCGCTCTTAAATAATTAAATTACTCACAATAATAGAGTCCACCACAATAATCATAATCATCACAATTTTGCTTGGATGAATCTCTTTGCTTGAATATTGATTGGCTTAACAGGATTTTGCTGAGTGCTTTTAGCCAGAGACATTTCAACTACTCTTCAGTCGAAGTGCATATACAGTAAGGACACCAGTTAGTGCACAAGCTACATGGACTTGTAGAATCAACAGCACAACAGTGACTTCTCCACGACAGTTCAGGTGTGGAGAACATGATCTTGGGAATGCTTGATGATAACATAGCCAAGTACAAGTTTACAATTAGAACACAATGATACAATAAGTAGCAAAACAGAGAATAACCTTGGCATGCCAAGCTGAAATAGACTACGATTTATCACATTTCATCTTGCCATCTGAGTATAGCTCAGGACAGTGGAGGAATATATATGCCTCCAATCAGTAAACAATTGTGTCACTGCCCCAACTAGAATCAGTATCAACCACTTTAGTGATACAAAGTGTGCCTACAGTCACAGCCTAGACCTAAAGTCTTTACATCCCTAAGTAGTGCCCATTCCTACGGTAGCCAGACTTGATGCCAAAGGCATTTGTTTTGCCTTGGTATTTTTTGATCTGCCTTTTGTTTTCATTGAGCATCGTTCGCCTTTTATGCTAGGGGCATGTCAAATGCTTTCTAGCTGGGCTCACACAATCTGCTACTCTGTTCATCAAAGGCAGGTCGTTTGTTCTTTGGTCAAGAAACTTACATCAGGCAATTCACTACACATTGATTGTAATAACTGGACCAAAATTTTTACCATGGGCATTTTTGTTGCTCTTTGGGGTTAAAATGTATTATAGGGGTACCTATTAGTTGATCTATGGTTAAATGCAGATGATTGGTGGGGACAGCAGCGTGACTGTGATCTCCACGTAGTAATCTAGAATTGTGCAAATACAATCAGGAGAATGCCCTATGGTAGCACAACCAAATAAAGAACTATCAAGACACCATGGTTGAGTAGAACACACATTAGACATACTAATCGAAGGTAGGCTGCAATCTCAATCAAAGGTCTATGTCAAGTTGCCACAATTCCTTTTATCTTCCAAGTACAATACAGGATGGCAGTTGGGTATACATACTTCTAGTCACTAAATGAATGCATCACTTGCTTTGACAAATGACAGTCTCAATTACTCTGATGGTTCAAGATGCATCTCTAGTTATAGTTTGGCTTCCAAGACTCCATACTCTCGAGTGATGTCCAACCAGTTCGATACCTGGGGCATGTCAACTGCTCTTTGGTCAAAAGTCACAAATCAAGCACCTGATAGAACACCAACATACTATGTACCTAAACTAAAGTCTTCGATCAAGGGCATGTAAGCTGCTTTGTGGAAAAGAGGACTGTTCTCAGAATGCTTAGTACAAATTATATCTTTGGAAAGATGGTCAGGTGCACATTTATAAAGAAGTAACATTCATTACATAATGGCTCCTATAAAGCGACAACTACAGCAGGACACTACAACAAGTAAAGCATTAGATCTGGAGCATCATTGGCATGTCACAAGCACTCTGAATTCACGACAGCGTTGGGCATTGACAACAAATCCCCAACTTTCTCAACTGATATCCCCCACAGTAGCGATGATCTAGGGTGCACTGTTACTTGTGAATAAGGTCCCCCTGGCAAACCCTTTTGGCTAAACAGTTGGTCTGGACCCCTACATCCTTGTCTTCCAACACTTTTGTAGTAGTTCGGGGATGTTGGCTTTGCCTAGGTATTCCTCAATTTGCCCTCTACAGCCTTCACAGTTTTATTGTCACTTCTTGATACCAAGGGCATGTAAGCTACCTTTCGGTATCTTCTTCCTTCTTTATTATCATCCTGCCTGGAAGTCTATCACCGACCTAATCTCAGTTGATAGGTTTTGCATCTCCCCGGTGTTTGACTTGCCTCAGCTGGGTGAGTCTGATTCCGTCTCCTTTTGGGCTTCAGATGAAGTCTGGATGATCCTTATCCTTGTCTCCATGATTCACGTCTGAGAGGACGGAGTTCAAAGACATTCTCCTTGACTTCACTCCAAGATGGATGAAGTTCTTTCCCTCTGGATTCTTAATTTGAAAGAAACAGAACCCAGAGATATATCCCTTCGGGCTGATATCCCAAACTATCCGGTTGGCAACCGAAACTTGCCATCTCTAGGTCGGTATGTCTGAAACTTGTCATCTCTCAGTTGGTAAGTCCGAGACTTGCCATCCCTTGGTTAGTAAGTCCGAAATTTGCCATCTCTCAGTCGATAAGTCTGAAACTTGCCATCTCCCAATTGGTAAGTTCAAAACTTGCCATCTCCCAATTGGTAAGTCCGAAACTTGCCATCTCTTAGTCAATATGTCCGAAACTTGCCATCTCTCGGTTGGTAAGTCCGAAAATTTCCATCTCTCGGTTGGTAAGTCCGAAACATGCCATCCTCTGGTTGGTAAGTCCGAAACTTTCCAAAATATGTCATATTTTCTCAGTCGGTAACTCCAAAACTTGCCATATTTTCTCGATTGGTAAGTACAAAACCTGTCGTCTCCTGGTCGGTAAGTTCGAAACATGCCATATCTCGGTTGGTAAGTTCGAAACTTGCCATCTCTCGGTTGGTAAGTCCGAAACTTGCCATACTCCGGTTGGTCAATAAGTCCGAAACTTGCCATATTCACTCGGTCGGTAAGTCCGAAACTTGTCATTTTCTCCATCGGTAAGTCTGAAACTTGCCATATTTTCTCGATCGATAAGTCTGAAACTTGCCATTTTCTTGGTCAGTAAGTCCAAAACATGTCATATTTTCTCAGTCGGTAACTCCAAACTTGCCATATTTTTTCAATTGGTAAGTTCGAAACTTGTCATCTCCTGGTTGGTAAGTCTGAAACATGCCATCTCTCAGTTGGTAAGTCCGAAACTTTCCATATCTCTGTCGGTAAGTCCGAAACTTGCCATCTCTTGGTCGGTAAGTCGGAAACTTGCCATCTCTCGGTCGGTACATCCGAAACTTGCCATCTCCCAATCGGTAAGTCTAAAACTTGCCATCTCCCGATCAGTAAGTTCGAAACTTGCCATCACCTGGTTGATAAGTCTGAAACTTGCCATCTTTCGGTCGGTAAGTCCAAAACATGTCGTCTCATGGTCAGTAAGTCTGAAACTTGACATCTCTTAGTCGGTAAGTCCGAAACTTGCCATCTCCAAGTCGGTAAATCCGAAACTTGCCATCTCTCGGTCGATAAGCCCGAAACTTGCCATCCCCTGGTCGGTAAGTCTAAAACTTGCCATCTCCTTGTCGGTAAGTCTGAAAATTGCCATCTCTAAGTCGGTATGTCTGAAACTTGCCATCTCTCCATCGGTAAGTCCGAACCTTGCCATCTCTTGGTTGGTAAGTCCGAAACTTGCCATTTCTCAGTGTAAGTCCGAAACTTGCCATCTCCTGGTCGGTAAGTCTGAAGCTTGCCATCTCCTTGTCGATAAGTCCGAAACTTGCAATTTCTTGGTCGGTAAGTCCGAAACTTGTCATCTCTCAATTGGTAAGTTTGAAACCTGCCATCTCTTAGTCGATAAGTCTGAAACTTGCCATTTTCTCGGTCGGTAAGTTTGAAACTTGCTATTGTCTCGGTCGGTAATTCCGACACTTGCCATATTCTCTCAGTCGGTAAGTCCGAAACTTGCCATTTTCTCGGTCAGTAAGTCCAAAACTTGCCATATTTTCTCAATCAATAAGTCCGAAACTTGCCATTTTCTCGGTCGGTAAGTCCTAAACTTGCCATATTTTCTCAGTTGATAAGTCCGAAACTTGTCATATTTTCTCTGTCGGTATGTCCGAAACTTGCCATTTTCTCGGTCAGTAAGACCGAAACTTGTCATATTTTCACGGTCGGTAAGTCTGAAACATTTCATATTCTCTCGGTCGGTATGTCTAAAACTTGCCATTTTCTCGGTCGTTAAGTCCAAAACTTGTCATGTTTTCTCAGTCTGTAAGTCCGAAACTTGCCATTTTCTTAGTCGGTAATTCCAAAACATGCCATATCATCTAGGTCGGTAAGTCCGAAGCTTGCCATACCCTCCAGTCGGTAAGTCCGCTACCTTACCATGCCCCTTTCAATTTCTACTCGGGATGGTTGGAATCGGTGGTGCCCCCATTGGTCGTGTTCCATATGGAATAGACTAATCTCTTTCTTTTGGTTGGTACCCTGAACTACATGATTGACACCTGTCAAGGCGTCTATCTTTTTGGTCAATAGGTCTGGTATCCTGTCATGCCCCCTTTCTCTTGGGCTGGTAGCCTGAACTACCCAGTTGACAACCCTTACATTGTCCGGAGTGAGCTAACAACCCAAATGTTCGGTAATAAGTCCAACAAATTATTGTAGACACCCCATATGCTTGTAGCTAGACCTTAAACCTAAACCCTAGTCCAAAATCCTAAACCTAGCCTAAACCATAGTCCAAATTCTTGGACTTAGCAAACCCTGGTCTAAAACCCTAGACTTAGCAAATCCTAGTCTAAAACCCTAGATTTAACAAATCCTAGTCCAAAACCCTAGACCTAACCAAAACCCTAATCCAAAGCCTAAGACTTAGCAAACCCTAGTCCAAAACCCTAAACCTAGCCTAAACCCTAATCCAAAACCCTAAGCTAGCCTAAACCCTAACTTAAACCCTAAACCTAACCCTAAACCCTAATCCAAACACCTAACAACCTATAACAAACTCTAACAACCCTAACCACTTCCCACTCCAACATAACAACCTCTAACCACCTATAACAACCTATAAAAAACCTTTAACCACTTGCCACTCCACCATAACAACCTAACCACCTATAGCAACTTCTAACAATTTATAACAACCTTAACCACTTCCCACTCCACCATAACAACCCAAACCACTTCCCACTTCACCATAATCACTCATAAAAAACTACCTAGGCATTGCAAGCCTATAAATACCCCCTCCCCCCTCTCATCTGCAAGAGAAAAAAAGGGGAAAAAGGAGTGGAAAAAACTTGAAAAATTTGAGAGAAGAGAAACCAAGGAGAATTGTTCCAACCAGAGGAAGCTCAGATCAATGAGGAAGCTCAAAGAGGAGAAAACATCAGAGTTCATACCAACTCCGACCACATTTCCGATGAGCTCCGACGCCTTCCTCCACTGCTACCTCAGGTAAGCCTCGATTTCAGCTCAATTTCTTTCAATTTCAGTTCCATAGGACCTCCTAAATCTTCCTAAGTTGATTCCAGTAAGGCTAGGTAGCTTCCTTGGCCAGAATCAGAATTTTTTTGGGTCGCCAGAATAGATTCTTTAGTAGGGGAGGTGGGGGCACGAATCCAATGAGTGATTCATGCCTTAGTGAGTGTAGTTAGGTTGGAGTTTGTCCCTTCTTGCTCCTCCTCCACCCTGGATGGTTTTCCCTCACTCTAGACGCCGCTAGAGAAGAGCCGCTGGAGAAGAGCCGTCGGATGTAGCTTCACCATCGCTAGAGAAGACGACCCCTGGAAGGGGTCGACAAGACTCCTCCTACCTCCCCGCACCTCTCCGACCATCGGGACACGTTTCCCTACTCCTCCCCTATACTCCGGAGCTCATAGGACCTCCCATCGATGCCAGATCGCGTCCCAAAACCACCGTCGCTGGAGTCGTCACAGGGCAAGATTGGGAGGGGAACTCACGCAGCCACACGTGCTTCCAGATGGTGGGAAACGCTCCTCTCCGTGCCCTCAGCCCTCCTAGAGCCTTGATCTGCCGTTCCAGCGTCTCCAGTGGCCTCTACTTCCCTGTCACCGTCGCTAGAGTCGCGACGACAGCGAGTGAGGTGGGGAGGAGACCTGGACCGTTCAACGCCTGATCCAAGCCATTCGATCTTCCCCGCCTTTTTCCCTCTTGCTTACAGTGTGCTTGGATGCCAGATCAAGCATCAGAGAAGCTGTGAATGGCATCCCAGATGGCCATCGATGACGAGGTTCCCTCGCCGACGACCGTCATTCCATTATTTTTTAAAAAAAAGCTACTTTCAAAACCAGGTCCTTTATTTTGCATTTAAGCCCCTACACTATTTTTAATCATTTTAATAATGATTTGTTTTGTAAAATTGTAGTGTGATCCTTATGATTTCCTTTTAATATTTTCCATGTTTTAATTTTTGACATAAAACCCTCTGATTTAGTTTTCACTCATCTTAAGTCCATAATTTGCACAAAAAGCCCTAAACTTCATTAAAATTGTTCTGAATGCATGATTTTCTTGTACAATTGCAAATCTAACCTTGTAGATTCAATTTTTTATCCAAATGTGTTCAGAATTGCATTTTAAATCCTGAACTTCACTGAATTTGCACTAAATGTATGTTTTTCACTGAATTGCATTTTAAACCCTAAACTTCCCTGGAAATTCAAGTTTTCATCCATAAGTCTACTATTTTGCACATTTAACCCTGAATTTCTTCAAAATTGCATTAAACAAATGTTTTACTGGCAAAATTGCAGATTGGACCTTAGGAATCTTGATTTTATCAAAAAATGTACAGTTTTGCACATTTGACCCCCAACTTCCTTAAATTTGCACAAAATGTGTTTTCTTTAACATTTTTGCTGATTTAGCCCAAGAATCTCAGCCTTTGCTCAATAGCATGTAATTTTTGCACAGAGGCCCTTGAAAATTTACATATTTCACTCAAGCTTGCATTTTGTACATTTTGTTACCCTTTTTCATGCATATATTCTCATGCTTACTTTCTTGCATAATGCACACATTTCAAAACTTATTTCAAACTTGGTTTTCACATTATTTCCTTGATTTCTTCTAATTTCCATGATGTTGATTTGATTTGGATTTTCATCGCCCGAGGGCGTACATTAATAGGCTTGACAATGCCAACATGGACCCGAACGAGGATTATTTTCTCTCATTTGATTTTCTCGGATTTCTTAAGTTTCAGCTGTTTTGCGAGATGCTTTCCGAATATTTTCGATTTTCACGATTTTCCTCATCGCCCAAGGGCGTATAGTAAAGTGGCATTTTCAATGCCTACATTGTCCTTCGAATTATTTTCCCCTATTATTTCTCTTTTATTCATTTCTTCTCATCAATTTGGCATATTTTCGCATTCATCTTAAGCATGTGCATTTGGGATAGACAAGCATACACACATTAGATCATTAGCAAGCAAGAAACCTAGAAAGACCAATTTCTTCGGGCACATAGGGGTGCTTAACACCTTCCCCATGCGTAACAAGAATCCTTACCCTTTCTCTGGCCCACATTGATTTGTGCACTGCATCCATTAAGCACGGAGCATACATGTGTTTTCTTCGCCTTGATTTCTTTAGGTTTTTCCTTTGTGTTTGGTTTCCCTAGTCTTTCCTTTAAAAGACTGGGTGGTGACTTCTTTTCCTTATCCTTTTCTTATCTCTCTTTGGTGTTTCCAAGTCTAGTCTCCTTCTTCGGATTCACCATCTTCGCGGTGACCATATCGAGACTCCTCGTGTGTTTCCACGCACCTTGGAGTCGTGCAGGCATCTTAAGCATGTGCATTCGAGGTAGACAAGCATACACACACTAAATCATTAGCAAGTAGGAAACCTTGAAAGACCGAATTCTTCGGGCGTATGGGGGTGCCTAATACCTTCCCCATGCATAACATGAATCCTTGCCCTTTCTCTGGCCAACAATGGCTAGGTGTTGCATCCATTAGGCACGGAGCACACACGCATTCATTTGCATCATTTTTCTTGCAGTCATATGCATCTTGGTTTTCTTCATCTTTCCATTAAAAGACTAGGTGGCGACTCCTTATCCTTTTTCTTATCTTTCTTTGGTGTTTCTGAGTCTAATCTCCATCTACGAATTCACCAACTTCACCATGACCGTATCGAGACTCCTCGTATGTTTCCACGCACCTTGGAGTCGTGTAGAGTTCCACCAGCATGGTCACACTAAGCTAGCCTAAACCCTAACTTAAACCCTAAACCCTAATCCAAAACCTCACCGTCGTCGGAGAAGACGACCCCTGGAAAGGGGTCGATCAGGCGCCTCCTGTCTCGCAGCACCCCTCCTACTATCGGGACACGTTACCCTACTCTTCTCTTGCTCATCAGAGCCCACAGGTCACCACATTGAATCCCGATTGCGTCCTGCAACCACCGAAGTCATCACAGGGTATGATCGGGAGGAGAAGAAGTAGCGCCGTTCTTGCCTCCAAGCGATGGGAAATGCTCCTCTCCACGCCCTCAGCCCTCCTAGAGCCTTGGTCTGCCATTCCAACGCCTCTAGTGGCCTTTCTTCCCCTCCACCATTGCCAGAGTCTCGACGACGACGAGTGAGGTGGGGAGAAGACTTGGACCGTTCAGTGTCTGATCCGAGCCGTTGGATCGCCCCCTCTTTCTGTCCTCTTGCTCACAATGTGCTTCGATGCCTGATTAGGCGTCGAGGAAGCCGTGAATGGCATCCCAAATGGCCGTCAACAACGAGGTTCCGTCGCTGGCGGTCGTCATTCCTTTATTTAAAAAAAAACTTCTTTTTGAACAAACTTCTTTTCCTTTTCTTTTCTTGCAATCAGGTCCTTTTATTTTGCATTTAAGCCCCTACATTAGTTTTTTTAATCATTTTAATAATGTTTTGTTTTGTAAAATTGCAATGTGTTCCTTATGTTTTCCTTTTAATATATTTTAGGCTTTAATTTTTGACATAAAATCCTCTGATTTAGTTTTCATTCATTTTAAGTCCAGAGTTTGCATTAAAAACCTTGAACTTCACTATAATTGCACTAGAAGATGATTTTTCTGGCACATTTGTAGACCAAACCCTGAAGATTCAAGTTTTTACTCAAAATGTGCACAAATTTTCATTTTAAACCCTGAACTTCACTACAATTATACTGAATGTAGGTTTCCATGGCACATTTGCAAATAAGTCCCTTGAAATTCATATTTTATCCATGAGTCCACTATTTTGCACATTTACTCTAAATTTCTTCAAAATTCCACTAAACAAATGTTTTGCTAGCAAAATTACAGATTAGACCCTAAGAATCTTGATTTTACCAAAAAATGCATAGTTTTGCACATTTAACCCCCAACTTCTTTAAAATTGCATAAAATGTGTTTTCTTAAACATTTTTGCTGATTTAACCCTGGAATCTTAGCCTTTACTCAGGACATGTAATTTTTACATAGAGGCCCCAAGAAATTTACATATTTCACCCATGCTTGCATTTTGTATATTTTGTTACCCTTTTTCATGCATATATTATCATGCTTACTCTCTCGCATCATGCACGCATTTCAAAACTTATTTCAAACTTGGTTTTCGCATTATTTTCAAGATCTCTTCCTATTTTTATGATTTTTGATTTGATTTGGATTTTCATCGCCCAAAGGCGTTCATTAACAGGCTTAACAATGCCGACATAGACCTAAATGAGGATTATTTTCTCTCATTTGATTTTCTCGGATTTCTTAAGTTTCTGCTGTTTTGGGTGAAGCTTTCCAAATATTTCTGATTTTCACGATTTTCCTCATCGCCCAAGGGCATACAGTAAAGTGGCATTTTCAATGCCTACATTGTCCCTGGGATTATTTTTCTTTATCAATTTTTTCCTCTTTCATTTCTTCTCTTTGATTTGGCATGTTTTTGCATTCATTTTAGGCATGTACATTCGAGGTAGACAAACATACACACTGTAGACACCTCATATGCTTGCAATTTGACCCTAAACCTAGACCTAGTCTAAAACCCTAGACCTAGCAAAAACATAGTCCAAAACTCTAAAACTAACCTAAACCTAATACAAAACCCTAAACCTAATTCAAAATCCTAAACCTAATTCAAAACCCTGAAAGGAAAACCCAAACCCTAAGCGTCTGGCGATTGCATGCGACTGTTCCGTCTCGGGAGCGCCTGCTCCGGGGGCCGCCGTCGTCCTGCCTGCCTCCCCTGCGCCTCCTCCTGTGCTCCCCACTCCGGCTCCCTCTTCTGGGCGTGCACCCTCTGCTTTCTCTCTCCCGTCTCTGGGGCTGGGTCGGCTCTCCGGAGCTAGATCTAGCTCCAGGCCCGGGGCGGCGGGATGTCTCTTCCTGTCGACCTTTCGCAGGAATGCCCTCCAGCTGATCCCCTGGCTTCCCCTTTGATCTTTACTAATCCTCGGGTGGCCTATGAGAAACCCCGCTCCCTCTCTTTCGCAGCTGCTACCCGTTCAACGCATCGACCCCCCTCTTTCCCTGGTGTCCCAGTCAGGCAGCCGGTCCTTCTTGATGGGGATGAAGTCGTCCAGTTCTCGGTGGAGGAGGTGGCGCTGATGGCCTCCCCTTTCTCCTGGACCCTCATTGGGAAGTTCTCCACTGGCCGTCCTTCTCTTATGGAGGTCCTTACTGCGATGCAGAAAGTTATGTCCTTCCAGGATAGTATCTTCCCGGTGGCCCTAGATCAACGCCACATCCTGATCCGCTTCTCCAATAGGGAGGATTTTGTGCAAGCATACATCAAAGAAGCATGGTTCATTAGAGGGAAACGTATGCGTGTGTTCCACTGGTCACCTTCTTTTTCTATCGGCTCGGAGCCACCTTGCACCCCTGTTTGGGTTGGTTTTCTAGGTCTGCGAGCTCATCTGCACGACCCAGGGGCGATCCAATCTATTGCCAGTTCGCTTGGGAAATTTCTTTGTATGCATAAGGATGTTACCAACTTCACCAGGCTTGGATATGCCTCCGTCTGTGTCGAAATGGATCTTTCCAAGCCTGTCAAGAAATTTATCACTATTGACAATGGAGGACAGTTGATTAAGCAGGAGATTGACTACGGCAGGTCCCTGCCCCCATTCTGTCAATTTTGTTCCATGATCGGCCACTCCCCTTCGTCTTGTCGTCGCCAGAACTTGGCTCAAGCGCCGCCTCCTTCCATGGAAGTCGAACCCCACTCTCCTACTGCACCGGGGGAGGGTACGCATACCGCTCCAGTGGGCATATCCAAAAGCGCCAGGAAGCGCGCCAAAAGAAAATTCAAACTGGGGGGTGTTAAAATTGCTAAGTCTCAGCGAGTTGGGCCGCCTGCTTCTAAAGCGCTGGAGACCACTCGGTTGATCTCTTCTGTGCTTGGGCTGGAGGCTCCCCCTCCTTCTAAGGAATCCAAGGGCAAGGCTGTGGCCATCGATGGCTCTCCCCCTGGTCGACACTCCGACGGGTGGTCCAAGGTCAGCAGACAGGAGCAGGTGCCTGTTGCCCCCTCCACTGCCCCCAAGGAGGTTCACTGCCCTCCTCATGGTGCTCCCTCAGTTATAGCATCTCCTGTTCCGGCCCCTCTGGGGGCTCCTCCGTCTT
>JAMKQA010249700.1:0-12930 GCA_024699735.1 Posidonia australis | reverse complement strand
AAGACGACACTCCAGGATTCGACGGCTGTTGTAGGGCTGGAGGAGCGCGGTTGGAGGAGCGACGGCCGGTGGAGCAACGGCTGGAGGAGCGACGGCTGTTGTAGGGCTGGAGGAGCACGGCTGGGGGAGCGACGACCGGAGGAGCAGCGGCTGGAGGAGCGACGGCTGGAGGAGCAGTGGCCAGAGGGCTTCAGGATGGGGAGGAGCGGGCGGCTGCTGTAGGGTTTGGATGGGGGGTGGGTTTGTTTTAAATAGATTTTAGGGTTTTGATTTGGAGGAGAGGTTATTGTTTTATTTGAATTTTGAATTTTAAAGAAAAAAACCACAAACCAGATTTGCTGGTTACAAAAGCGGTTTTAAATGTTGAGGGAGCATGCAACTGATATGTACTCTATATATATATATACATACATACATACATACATACATACACACACACACACACACACACACACATATAGGAGCTAGATCAGTTGCATCCTCCCTTAAATTAACTATTTTGGAGGAAGATGCATCATAATTGTTAGATATTGATCTAATGGTGTCTATTGAAACCACTTATTTTGAAATAATACCACTAGTAGTTTCTTTTTTGAGGGAATTTTTTTTCATTTATTCTTTAATTATAGATAAATGTGATAGTTATTGATTTGAATTTAAAATAATTTGAATTTTCAATTTAGTATTACTAAATTGAATGCTAATAGTTTTGTTTTACTGAATTAAATTAAAAATAATTTTGTATCACTAAATTTTTAGTATTATAAAAAGTTGAATTTAAATTAGTATTATTAAACTGAATTCCAAAATAATTTCATAACTACCATCACATTTGGTTAAAAATATTTCAATGACCAACATTACTAAAATAATAATGATTTTTTAATTATAGAACAGTTATGTATTACAAAACAGTTTTGTATTACTAATACCAAAAATGATTTTCCAGTTTAGTATTGCTAAACTGAATATGAAATAGTTACATCATTATGATTATATACAAAATAATTTCGTAACTAAATAATATTCTACAATTCAAATTAATATTACTGATTTAGGCCCCAAACAGTAACACGTAACTAAATGTAACTAAATTGTTACAACAATTTGTTCAAACACATTTTTACAAATTTAGGAACTCATATTTGTGCAAGGGGGAGTTGGAGGGATGGTGGAGTCGAAAAACCATGATTTGTACAAACACATTTGTTTACTTTGGTCTTTCACAACTATTTGTGCAACAATCTATCGTAGAATTTCACAATCGCATCCCATAAAAACCTGAACTCCAAACCCTAAAGCTTATCTTTTTAAACTGCAATGATGGAACCTACAACGGAGGTAGAGGCGACAACTTCGATTTCACTTGCATCAAAACCAAAAGCTTTAAGCTTTCGATAGAACCAACATACAGAGATGGCAAAGGCGAAGACTTTGGGAGCACAGCCAAAGTTTTGGACTCTTGGGGCTTCAAATCGTCTTGGGGGTGGCCAAAGGGGTGATGAACATCGCGTTGATATGCAGCCTCAGAAGGTAATGGAACCGCACGAGGTGGCGAAGGATGTAGAAATCTTCTAGAACCTGCAAAAAAATAGAAGAAAACAACCCAGATACAAGATGAAGAAGTAGAAATAGATCGTCAACAGAGAAAAACGAAGAACATGTACGGATCCGAGGGAAAACAAAACGTAGATGGGTTGGATGGGTTGGGAGATGTCGAGTGTAGGGAGATCAAGGTGAGTCGGCGTACATGATTACGGTGAAGGAGAGGAAGATGACACTCGACGTGGGGTGTGAGGTTTGGAGGGGAGGAAGAAGGCCTACCCGCGTGCACCATCATGGTGAAGGAGAAGAAGGTCTCAATCACCATGGATTGCGAGCGTTGGGGATGAGGAGAAAGGTGAGTCGGCGTGCATTGGGGGCAGCGTGTGGGTGTCTACGCAAGTGAGGTTCGGTGTCGACGCAGGGGGAGGTTGGATGGGCGAGCAACATGTGCGTGTGGGCGTGGGCAAATTTAGGGTTTGTGAAGGGAAGAGGGGCTGTAATGGTTTAAATAGTTGTTTTCTTTGGAGGCAAAAGCTGTTTTGGGTTTTGAGGTAGTCTACAATAGATGTATACTCTCTCTCTCTATATATATATATATACATACATAAATACACACACACACATATATACACACATATATACATACATATATATACATATATATATATATACCTTTTCTTAGATTGAAGTGAGACCTCCAATGAATTCTATATGAACATGGAGATCCTTACGAGGCTTTTAGGATAAACTTCAAGTTCTTTGACGACCAACAAGGCAGATTGCGTGGAACTGAAACAGTCGACAACGCATTTGAGGGGTTAAATGGTTTTAGGAAGATACAATGGAAGGAGTCGTAAATTAAATGAAAAGCTTGTCCGAATGTAACCATGGAACCTAAATAAAAAGTCAACCAGTAAATGAATTGAAAAATAGTGCAAGAAAACTTTCTACCCATACTCATTTCAAACGAGACATGCACAACAGATTACTAGGGAACTTGTTTTTGACAACCTCATCCGTTTTGGTTTTTTTTCTCAAGTCCACTATGGTCGCCTGATTACGTTACCAATCCTTAAAACCTTTTTGGTAATAACTCTTGGGCAAAATTAGAAACTATTCCCTTCAACTGTGTAAACATGGAATAAACCCAGAATATTCCAGAATTAAGATAGAATAAATTTATTCTACTGTGTTATTCTGATACATGTATTATTATTATTATTAGTTTAGTATAAAAATGATACATATTTAATATGGTTTATACACGTCTCAAATTTGATATGTTTTTTATAATCAAGCTAAATAAGTATTAATCTATGTATTTTTCACTAATTCCAATATCTAATCTACTTTTCAATCAAACTACAAGTTCTTACTATTCATACTAATTTATCTCAAAAAGAAAATTACTTCCTTACATATAGCAATAATATCAAAATGTGAATATCACCTTTCAATTTTTTTTAGTTTTTTTATTCTACATTCAAAGTTTATACATGTTGCTTATAACAACTAAAAATAGTCTATACATTACAACATCTGAAAGTTGTCTCTACATTAAAAAGCTATCTTTTTCTTAAACATTAAAGATTGCTTGCAGTTACATGCTATAACATCTACAAGTACCAAACACTTGATGATTATTTTGTTATATTCCCCTTTTCATTTTCCTTGGGAGACAACACAGACTTTGTCTGTGACAATAGCCTCATGATGGAAGACAACAGGATAGCTGACGACGACACATGGAAAGGGAACAACAGAAGACCATAAAACACTTTAATAGGGTTAAGTATACAGGAACTCTGTTACTCTGATACAAGACTTTCCAATTCTTTCGCCCATTTGAGTCCGCACATTTGTCGGCCGAAAGGCACAATGAGATTATAATGTAAGATCTGCGATCAATTGCACAAAGAAAGGTAAGCTCAAACCTCTTCTAGACATGTATACAAGTTTAACCAAAATAAATAGTCATTGACAGAAAAGTCAAACGAAACTGATCCACCTTGCTGTTAATATTGCACATCTGTGCCTTCAATCTGTTCTCCTCCTCAATCCAATCTGGGTTACCATCATTTGATTGGTTAGCCCAAGCCCTTTTTATGGCAGACCGCCATGTTTTGATCATGTATCGTATTTCCTTGTTTAGTTCAACCCACTCGGGTGCACATCCATTCCTCGAAAGAATTCTGTACAATGTGTCTTCAGCCGGATCTACATGTGGATTTGTATTGAGATTAAGAGGTTTTCCTTTCCCAGGTAAATTCTCAAATTGACCTTCTTCCATGGAGCACCATACCCTTCGTTCAACAACATTCTCTATATCAGTCTCAGACCTGCAACAAGAGAAATGGTTGAATTAATCCTTAGTATTGTTCAAACAAGAAAATACCCAAAATGAGATTAATTTGCCACGAGCCAAATAGATAGCCTACTGAATTATTTTAAGTTTCAATTTGTCTACAATTTGTGGACAAAAACCATCATACCTTTTTAGTCAAAACAGGGAGTAATAGAAAGTACTAAATGAAAAAAGGAACAAAAGGAAATAGAAAAAAATCCTGTTAAAGACAATTCTTAGAACTGAATATAGTTGTTGGTTCCCTGATCACAGCCAACTCGTAAGTCTAAAGCAATGAAGTCTTTTTATTATGTTTTCTATGTTAAACCACAGAGTTAATCAAAACTAGATATCATTTTTAAGCACAAGCTCAGTCATCAAAACCAACCAAGTAGTTGATGCGCTTAGCAAGATAAGCGAGCCATATACTACGGTAGCCACCTTGAGTGTGATCATGCGAGAAATTTTGCGGAGGTTCAAGGATAAGACTGTAAGGGACCTAGTAGGATGAGACCCCCATGATAGAAAAATTGTTGCTACAAGTGAATGAAGAAATTGCTTGGAGATTTTGAGTAGAGGATGGCGTCCATAACCCAAGGGTTTAAGGCCCTATGTTCCAAAAATCATGGAGTTTCATGATGCTCCATGCGTGGGACATCTCAGACAAGTGCATACTGCCCTGCTCTTAATATCAAGTTAATACTAGCCGCAAATGGAACAAAATGCTGAAGCCTATGTGCACACTTGCCAAGTGTGCCAACAAGACAAGACAGAAAGGACGAAGACAGTTGGACTGCTGGCTCCTCTACCAATACCTACAAGACTGGGAGAGAGTGCCTCGGTAGATGTTACAACTTGACATTGTTAATGACATAGATGCACCTCGTAAATGAATGTCATGTTAATTGTGCTTTATTTTTGCATACTGCTGAGTTCACCTACACCAGATTTGTTAACCACACCACAGTAAATTGTTTCAAGGTTTATTCCTTTGCCTTTCAATTGACCTGCTTCACCTTTTGCCTATCCTTCTGTGTCACCTTTATCTATTGCCTAACACATTAGGAATTTACATGTTGACAATCAAGGTAAAATATCTTTAAGTGATATAACTATGAGCTTTTTGTGGATATGCATCATAGGTTTCAAGAATTTCAAGTAGACAACTAGGTCCAGGTTCATATAAGGCTCGAACAATTTCAACAAAAACTTTTAAGAAACTACATGCTGGCACATCGCGCCATTATTTAAAACTTCATAAAGAAGGTACTAATAATTGATTTAATGTTAGTTAGACTTTCAATGTTGAAAGCTTAATTAAAGGCACCATTGAACCTCCCATCATACCCGTTTACTACATGTGCCACAACTTCGATGATGACCACTAGGGCTACCTTGTATTCCTTCACTTTGCATTTATCAGATAGAGATTATTCTGTGATGTCCTGGATGCTAACCCCCTTGAGCAGCTTCACTCTTCGCAATCTGGAAAAGTTGATGGGGGTCAACATCCATTTCACACATTTTCATGTTATAGGTATTGTTGTGATTTCTGGATTTCAATATTTTGGTGTTCCATATGTATTTTCAGTTGTATTTCCATGATTTTGTTGTACTTTTTGAATTCTTCATGTATTCCCTTAGTATATGTCCAAAGACAATTTGGTCCGTGTACATCTAGAAGTTTGGGTTTTCCTCTCCTATAAAAGGAGATGACCTCATGTATCCTACAAGCTTTTGATTTGTTGGAAATGATGTTCATATTTCCCTGGGATGGGTATTGTGCAAGGTAATAATCAAAGTCCTACCTTGGTTTTGGGTTGCATTATAATCCCATACCTTTGCACCCTCTTGGATCACCATGTCCTCATCTTTTTTAAAAGCATCAATCACACTTTGTGGCAAAAGGAAAACTATCATATGATAAGTTGTGCATGAAGGGTTATCCACCATTAGATTGTTATTCTATAGTTGTAATGTGTGTGGGAAAAAGATAAAAAATAAATAAAGAAAAGAATTGCATCAACCATTCACGAAAAATCAAAGGATCAACAATTAATGTACAACCATGTTGGTTGTGTACTAGTGTACAGTCTCATTGGACTCTTTTTAATAAGAGTGAGCTAGACTCCACAATCAAATATCTTGCCTTCTAAAGTTCAAGCTTGAAATTAAATTTAGATCATGTGAAAAATGTTTGACCTATCAATTGGAACTCACTAGCCCATAGTAACCTTGGACCAATCAACCACGCCTGCAATGCTCATGCTGAAGTTGCCATTGTCATTGGTCCATAGCCATCTACAGCCCAGTCACCTTTTTGTCTAATGCTACACTTGGTTCAGAGATTCTGACAGGATGAGAAAACAGAATCAGCTTACCTGGAGAAGCTGACATGCTCTTGCTGTACCTTTTGTGAAAAAGCCATAAGCCACAATCTAAACCAAACACAACCTATGCAATTTGAAACTAATCTAGTGTGTCATATTGTTCCCTAAATTAAGTAATATTGACATGTCGTGTTCTTACAACCGGCAAATGGAGGAAAGCTTTTCCATGTCAAAGAACAAGACTATTTTATCAACATACAGAGACTTCAGACTTTGTCATTGCAATGGGCAATAAAAACCTAAACCCTATTCGTCATTGTAATAGGGAAGAAAAGGAAATGAGTGGTTCATCTTTTCTCCATAAATTCCAGGAATAAAGGGAAATTGAGTTGTTAAAATGATTGGATTAGTGTGCGACTATAGTTTAGTTGCACTTTTCATGGACAAGGCTGATCAAAAGATGGTAGTTGATATCTCAATACATACTATAAACACCAAGGTACACATTCAGATTCCTTAATTTTAAGGAATAGTACATAACTTTTATTGACATTGTGATTTTGGGAATAACCCTAAAATGATATAAATAGAATAGACTAGTTTGCCACAACCAGTGGGATCACTTGTTTGTTGTTCTACTCTACAATCGAATGATTGTTGTGAGTACTGGTCGTTCTTGAGAAACCACTCTCCTTGGGCAAAGACTATGTTATCACTAAATTGAATGCTCGCCACAGGTTCACAGGTTTGCACAAATGTTGATTTCTAGAAAATTCGTTATGTAAGATCATTTCAGTACAAGTTCCAATATAGCACCAGTTGCTGTGCCGTATCTGTTGAAACTTGTTTAGAGTAATGAAGAAATAAATAAATTTCACCAAGTACATTAGAACTTAATATACTTCTCAAAGTTGCACAATGGAAAAGTCAAAGTGCTCTAATTATGCTGTTTTTGCTTCGTATTATGAGGAAGCAAGCAATTTTTTTTCCCATAAAATAAGTTAAGTAGCTAGAAGTTCTACCATTTCATACTTGACGAGAGTTGGTTGATTTAATTGATAATGAAAATGGATTTCCACGTTGGGGGCTGGAATATGCATTTTTAGTCACATTTTCTAAGCAACTACCAATGTCAAAACACCGTTCTTTCTGTCCATATTTCCCAAGGGCAAGCTCAACCCTCCTTCCCAGATGAAATTCCATCGCAATCATCAAATTTCCATGACAATTATTAAACTCATAGGGTCTGCGACATTGACCAGCACCAAGATGCGATCTTTTAATCCTTAAAACAGACGAAAACCAAGGGATTCCAGATTCCAATCAGCACCAAACGGAGAGGAGAGAAGGGTTTGGATGGGTACCTTATTGCGTTGGGACGGCCTCGGAGCTCCGGGGGAAGCTTCCGCTCGTTGACGGCGTCGACCACGGACGTGAGGCGGTGGGAGCGCTTCCTCTGGTGATCCTTGGAGGAGGAGGAGGAGGAGGAGTAAGAAGAAGAGACGGCGTCATCATCCGTTGCGGCGAAGGAGGAGACGCACCTCCATCCGTGGGAGAAGCGGAGGGGGAAGAGGAGAGAAGGGAGATTGGAGTGGGAAGGGGACAGAGCTCTCGTCGCCATGAGAGAAGTAACAGGAAGACGAGGATATTGATATGGAAATAGAAATAGAAATGGAGTTTGAAGTTTAAAAAGGGAATGGAGGTCATCGATCATATTTGTTTGCTATCAAACGACGTTGCAATGGAAAGGAGACTTCTGGTATGGATCTTGGCCTTTAATCGAGTCGTACATGATAAACGCTAGACAGCCCAAAGGGAACAACCGAGGAAGAGGAGAGGAGGCAGATCTCCATCATTGTCGCCCATATTCCTCTTTTTCCTTTTGTTGGTGCGTCATACTTTGGTTGTCTCAAGACAATAATGGTATCGGAGACTAATTGTCTTCGGAATGGTACAAAAAGAGTAGCCAACTAAAATGAACATGCGATTAAGGGTTGATTTGATAAAATTTCAGTTTTTAAATTTAAGTATAGAAACTTATGGTTAAAAATTGTCATAACTCAACTTATGGTTAAAAATTGTCGTAACTCAACTCCTGAAAATGTAAAGGAATTACTGTTTTAAAAGTTATATGTTTCTAAAAAACTATTAATATTTGATAGAATTGTTGGACCATTATAACTTCTGTAGAGAAGCTATATGCTCAAAAGTTGTTCAAAAGTCCTACTAAACGGACCCTAAAGTAGCATTTGGCATTCTAAAATGTGGACTGAAATAAACTATAATGGAATGAGAAAATTCTATTTCAATATTTGATATAAAATTATCTTTAGAATTGATATAAGAATGAAATTCTCTTCGAAATCAAATTCCTATTGAACATGTGAATTCCATTCCTTCTTAAGAGGTAAAGAATTTGATTTTCAAGTTTATTGGAATTAAAAAATTAAAAAAAAAACACCCAACGACTCCTCCCTCCTCTGTCCCTCTTTCTCCTCCTTCTTCAGTCGCCTTCGTCCTTAGTTCTCTCCCTCCTTCGTCGCACTTCGACGACTTCCTCCCTTCTCCTCCGCCTCTTCCCTCCTTCCTCTGCCCCACTTCCTCCTCTACCCCCTCCCTCGTTCACCCCATCCCCCCTCCCTCCTCCTTTCTCCGCCCTACTTCCTCCTCTGCCCTCTCCCTCATCTGCCCCATCCCACCTCCTTCCTCCATCCGAACGATTACAGCCTGTGAACTGCCTCGACGACGACAACCCCCTCTAGTGGCCCCTACTCGTGCCACATGTGCTACTGTGTTGTTCTTCTTCTTCTTCCTCGCTTTCTGACGACTTCGATGAAGTCCACCTCTGCTTCGTGCGATGGGAAAAAGAGGCCTATTCCTAGCCATGGTAGCTATCGTGCTTGCCCATCTCGGGCTCGATAGCTGTAGGACAAAAGTTCCCAATGTTGGTCCCTTGAGCTAAGGGAATCTAGAGGAAGACAGAGGTGGGTTCGTAGTGTGGCAACGGAGGAGAGCATAGGGGCGAGCTGTGTTGCGTTGCGGGTTGGAAGGCAGCAAGGTTGTGTTGTGGATCGATGGTGGAGGAGAGGGAGGAGAGGGAGGAAGCGGAGCATTTTGGCAAAACCATGGAGAAGAAAAAAAAAAGGTCTATGTGTAGACACCTCGGCTTCTGGCCAGTGTTGGCAGATAGACCCGGTAGGGAGAGCGACTGGACGACTGACCTGGATTTCCCACAATTCCCCAACCAGGCCCATACACCTAAACCAACTCAGAAAACCCCTAATTAACTTTAACCAATTAAGCCCAAAACCTAAAACCCAGCCCGTGTGCTCTGGCCCAAACGACACGAGCGACCCGCATGCGTGGCCCAAGCACGCGTCAGGGCTAGGGTAGCACTGCGGGCGCTGCTTGACTGGTGGTCACTTTCGTTGTACGACCTTGTACTAGCAACGTCGTGCACGCAATGCCGACTTGTCTCCCAGCATGCCTGACATCCCAGAGCTCGCCCACGCGTTGTCCTCAGCCGGCCACGCCCTGTGCTGCCTCCGCCGACACGCAAGGCCTACAGTGGCGCCGGCGAGCCCTTTCCTGCCACCCCTGACAGTTGCACCACGCCCTACCATTCTCCACCTACCACCAGAGCGACCAACCAAAACCGTGGGGAGCACCCTCAGCCAAGACACCCCCGAGCATTCGCGAGAGGAGAACCCAGAGAGAACTTGTGAGCACCTTGTTGGATTTTCGATCCCCACCACCAAACTCCGACCAGCAACCTTCCCATCCATCTCCAGTGAGCTTCCCAGGCTTCCCTTGAGCTCTCCCATCACTTCCAGACTGATCCCAGCCATTCACAGCAACCGTCCATCCTCTTGTCGGAGTCCTTTCCCTCGCCGACGCCGACGATACTCCCAGTCATCCATAGGTACAACGCTTCTTCCCAGACCGTTATAGGAATATCAAATATTGTATTTGCTATCCTCCTGTGTAGTTTCTTTCTGGTTTTCACTTATGCTTTGTGCATCCCGTCACTCTCACTGCTGACGGACGGCGACCACCGGCGTGAGGCTGTCCCAGCCCTTGAACGCTCGGTTTGGACGTCCAACGGCATCCCTCTTCTCCCGTCATCCTTCGGAGCGGGTGAGACAGCCCCCCACCAAGCCGGAGACCTCGCGTAAGGCTTGCCGGAGGGAGGACGGCGATGACGGAGATAGGGAGGAGCATCCATGGCATCTCAAAGTCCATTATGCATTTTCATCCTTTCCTAGTAGTCCTCCCAAGCTCCCAGATGTGCCTGTTGCCTGGAGTTACTCCGCCATCTGGGGAGGAAGCAAGCCTGGCCTGACCCTGTTCCATCCGCGTGTCGCGGATGCACGCCCCATATGCACGAATGGACCAGGGCACAGATAGGCTCAGGACCCCACTAGGCTTAGGTCACCTGTTCTAACACAGGCCATTCATGCATCTTTCATTGTCCCTTGCATAGTTTTCACCTTCTAATGTATTTAAAACGTGTGTTTTCCGTTGTTTTTAGTTTTCCGCATGTTGGATTCTAAATTTTTGGCTTTTGTGAACCTCCTCACTGTCCATTTTCGATCACATCTTGTTGGCTCTCTGATGGAGTACCTTTGTGTTGTGGGTATGGCCATGATGGCTAATGGTCGTGGGATCTCTGGGCACACGCGTCTAAGCTGCGCGAGTGACGTGCGCGTGGCACATGCGTGGGTTGCCCAGGGGGTAATACTGACCCAGCCTAGCCAGTGGGCTCACCTGGTTTCAATCTTGTGCTTTACATGTTGTTTCCTGACTCGAGTATGCTTTTCTTTTAGCCTGGTTTTGTTACTTTGATCATATGATTTACATTCCTTGCATCATCCATATACCCCATTAATTGGCATCAAGTGCCTACATTCCCATGCACGCGAGCGAGATACCAAGAAAGACCGACTCGTCGGGCGTGCAGGGGTGCCTAACACCTTCCCCGTACGTAATAGGAGTCTTTACCTTTTCTCTGGTTTGCATTGATCCGTGTGTCGAATCCATTTGGCATGAGTCTTCCTTTTTGCATTCGATTTCGCTTTTTTGATCTTTCGATATGGTTTTCCTCGTCTTTCCATTTTAAATAGACTAGGTAGCGACTCCATATTTTCGTTTTCACTCATTTTCTGGTGTTTTCGAGTCATCTTTTTTCCCCCTCGGAATCACCAGACGTGTCGTGGCCCCACCAACTCCCTTGCGGTCTCGATCGCGTCGGGGAGCGCAGTTCCCCCTCCACCAGCATGGTCACAAGAACTGGTGACTCCGCTGGAGAGAAGATAGACTCCGGCTTTCATTTTTGGTTCTTTCTCATTTGCATGTTTCTTTTTGTATGCACTTGATATGTATGCCTTATGGATGATGTATGTTTTACTTTACACCAAGATAATCTGTCCACATCACAACGCACATGCCATGATATATGCCTTATGATGTGTTCGATGTTTTTATCTCTTCACTATCATGATATCACGACACTTGCACATGCCATAATCATGCCTTTTGCTTGTTGCTTGCTTGCTTGTTTGCCTTAGTTGTGTGTTTTCTTCCCTTTTTGTATTTGACATGACTAGGAGAATAGAGACGTGTTTGCCTTTCCCTCCTGGTTTAAACTAAAACACAAACTCAGAGAAGAAATTAATAAGGCAAAACTAAAGATTAATTTGCACTCTTTTCCCCTCAAGTTAATAAAATGCAAGTAAAAGACACAAAAGTATATCGCATGATTGAATCATATAGGAGCATCCATTTCTCTCCTCTAAGTCCACCTATAGTCTGCGAAGGCCAGTTCCAGTTCTCTTACCCTATTGCTTTGGCGTGGGATTCGATGCTGGACTGTCCCCCTTGTCTAGGGTCGTGTCGGTGTTAGTAGAGGGTACAACCCATGCTTTGGCAGGGTCGAGGCTCCCAATGCACCACTGTTCCACAGCTTTGGCATGGGACGGAACCTTACTTTCTGCCTTGAGTTAGAGACCCGTACACCCCGAGAGCATCCGAAGTAGACAACCTCCTAGGAAATACTTAGATGGTGAGAGAGTGCGTGCTAGTTGCATCTATGTGCATGTGTGCCATTCATACCACTTAATTAACATTGCATTGCTCATCTTCAGGTTTTGATACCTACTCTTGTTTCTTTTTCCACAACAGGTTTGCGCACGAGTTCTTTGACCCAAGCTCGAGCGCCCCCTCTCTTAGTTTCTTTGTTCTGTGACACATGTTCTCAGTCTTCCTTGAGCTTTTGTCGCTTTCGACGATAGCTCGTCGTAGGTTTCATCCCTCCTTCAGCTACCGTAGCCTTATTCGCACTCGCTCACATTCCGCCATGGCCCAGCACATCAGCGAGACTCTTTCTGCTGTCACCTCCGAGGGTATCGCCACTTCGGCTCCTTCGTCCTTTTTCCTGACTTCCTCAGCTGTCTCCTCCCCCCATGTCAACCTCTTCCAGGCCTATGGGGCATCCGCTCCTTTTTTTTTGCCACAAGAAAGGAGGGGGAACCCTCAAAATATATAAAAGAAAAACATTTACAAGAGCTAAAGGGTGTGGTAGAGAACCAACAAAGCCAGAAGGCCCATGGGTTCACAAACCAACCGAACGAAATGCAGGCCGCGGGCCAAGAAAACAGCCCAAAAGCCCAAATGGACCTGAAGAAGGCCAACAATTGGCAGCCCCAACAGGGA
>JAMKQA010249698.1:0-16704 GCA_024699735.1 Posidonia australis | reverse complement strand
AGAAATGGACAACTACAACATTATTGTAACAGCAGAAACATGGTAGGTAGAAAGATTTATAGTTGCAATTATCTCTCTCTGAATATGAATGCTTTTGTTTGTCCTATACTCTTTTTTCATTCTGTTTATCAAGGTAAAAGAATACACACAGCCTGCATACAATTATTATTCTGGAGATGATGGTAGTGACACTGATCCTCAGGTATCAGGTTACTAATGTTGATATCTGTGAAATATCGAGTAAATTGATTATATTGCATCAGATCATGTTATAAAAACCATGTTATACTTTGAAGGCCTCTGGAGCATATATCTTTCGGCCCAATGGTTCATTTCCTGTAAAAACTTCAGAACAGGTACATCATGCCTATTACAATGATTTATTTGTGCCACATAGTTCTGGATAATAATAGTTAAAAAACATGTAAGAATTATCTCTCATGTTGTTGCTAAATACTTACCATTATAGTCTCACTGGGTTTGGCGGGGACCAATTGTAGAAGAAATACATCAACCAATAAATTCATGGATATATCAGGTGCTTTCTCATCCTCCAGTAGTTAATTATAGTGCAATTTTCTTGTTCTTCAATAACCCTATGATGTTAAGTATTATTCCAGTTGTTATGAACCTTTCAAACATAGAAAACTTTCAGCTAAAGTTCTTCGCTATTAATCAAGTCATTTATGAGTTTTTAACATGTAATTATAGTACTATAGTCCATTATTCAAAATTCACCTAATCATTCGTAAACTAGCACGTTAGCAACA
This sequence comes from Posidonia australis, assembly GCA_024699735.1. Taxonomy (NCBI): domain Eukaryota; kingdom Viridiplantae; phylum Streptophyta; class Magnoliopsida; order Alismatales; family Posidoniaceae; genus Posidonia; species Posidonia australis. The sequence goes on along the minus strand of JAMKQA010249698.1, from coordinate 15,934 downwards.
TCAAAAAACAATCACTGTTTTTTGTAGTTCTGAAAATTTTAATTTTTTTTAATACTTGCGAGGACTTAGTGAGGACATTTTCCTCACTAAGTCCTCGCAATTATTTATTATTTATTATTTTTTTAATTTTTTGCGAGGACTTAGCGTGGACATTGCGAGGAAATGACGACTAATAGCGAGGACATAACGAGGACTTTCTGTCCTCGCCAAATCCTCGCAAAATTTCTTACGAGGATTTCGCGAGGAAATTTACTCGCAATTGAAATTTAACGATGATGCATTTATTTAGCGAGGAAATTGCGAGGATATTGGGAGGACTTAGCAAGGACATTTGTCCTCGCGATTTCCTGTTTTTCTAGTAGTGCATGGACCTCAACCTTGGCCTTGTGAATGACAATCTAGGAGTCACATACCTCTAGGATTCGACGAATACTTACCTCAATCTCTAGGTCTCTGGCCTGACCCAAGGCAATGAGTTCAACCACATCAAGGATGTCATCACACCCCCAGGACCCGACAGCACACTCCATCGGTCTCTCGGCCTCAGCAAACAAAAAACTCTAGGAAACCTCTCAAATCTTTGCAAATCTGTGCATTTCTTTTCCAAACTCTTTTGGAAATTATTTTTGAAAATGCTCGAAAACCATCTTTGAAAATATCACTAAATGCTATGCAAAGCAATGCCATAGAAATTCTTGTAGTTCCTTATCAAAATTCTTTGGAAACCACTGTTTAAAAACATCCATGTTCTTTTAGAAATTTTTAGAAAACTACTTCTCAGAAACACTCTTATCTTCTCAAAATAAACTTTAAAAATCATTTAAGACCTTCAAGTTCAAGTGGAACATCAATTAAACATTTTCAGGGTATAGGCTCACCCTGAAAAACCACACAGAAACTCAACAGTGATCTCGAAGTTGTTAATGACTTGCAAGACGAAACACCAATTCATTTTTGTAATTCTTTTTGGATCATTCCCAAAACCCTCATATATATATATATATATATATATATAAAACTCTTAAAACACTCAAAATTGGTTCAGGCCCTGGTTCCACATACCAGTTAAATTTGGTATGTTGAAATCTCCTGATTCGATGTACCAGACAATTTCAGTATGTCGTTTCAAGCGATTTCTCCACAATGAAAACTGCCTTGAAATAGACGTTTACCAGAGTTAGGACCTTAGGAAAACCAACTTTAGGTGAACCAAAAATCCTACGAAAATTCTCAAATCAAGCATTCTAAGTCTACTTTTATTTGGGACAAGTTTCATTCAAATCCCACATTCATAACTCAAGATATACATGATTGAAGTTGTAAGACTCAAACTAACATAACTTAATGGGTTATCAATTTTTGCACAACCATTGGTATTTCTACAAGCCACGAAAATTAACAAGTAGCCTGTTGAATTAAAGATCTTCGAGTCTACTTTCTAATGGAATAAAAAATCATTCAATTTCAATACTCATAAATCACGTTATACATGATTGAAGCAAGAAGATTCAAATAAGCTCAATATTGACATTATTCTCATGATTTCTTCGAAAATTTATCAAAATGTACTAAAAATCGACAAAATCCCTATCATACATCCAAATCATCCCCATTCACTATATTATACTAATGTTAAGCTTAAATGAAGAGAATTAAGAAGAATGGAGTGTGTACCTTTCTTTCTTTCTCCTTCATTCTTCTTCCTTCTTCTTCTCTTTTTTTTCTGTTTTCTTCTTCTTTTCCTCACACGTGAGTCAGCCTCCACTTTCTTTCTTTCACCCCCAATTCCATTCTTTTCCCCCCTCTCTTCTCTCCATTTTTTCTATTCCTTCCCTCCTTCTCCTCTTGGTTTCTTTCTTTCTTTCTTTCTTCCCTGCTCTGGCTTCCTCTCGAGCCTTCTTCTTCTTCTTCTTCTTCTTCTTCTTGTTTTTTAACGCATGCAGCTCATAGTCCTTCCACCACCCTCCCGCTCACTTAGGCATTTGTTTATTAATTTTTTTGCATAAAGTTTGCACAAATACCCTTGAAGAAGGAGGAAATACTATAGACACTCATTATTCATGAAATAAATAATAAAACGGGGTCTCAATAGCACAATGGCATCTTGTATCATTCCATCTTCAACATCGCACACCCATGGGTCACCACATATCCAAACCAGCATCTTTCACTGAAAAGAACTTAATCACTGATTTATCATTATTAATTATGATTAAGTAGGATGGTTAAGGTTCAGGATGTTACAACATTAAAAGAAAACCCCCTTGTCATATGCATGAAATGCAAAATATCGATGTGACATGGTCGCAGCCAGTAGAAAACTCAAGCTCTCCAAAACTTAGAATCTCTCTACTCTCTCTTTTAGAAATCCTTCTCGCTATGATTTTTCTCCCTCATTTTCTATCCCTTCTAAAGGTTGGGGGTACGCATACTTATATAGAGGCACGAGTGTATCAAAAATGGTAAAAGGATCCAAAATTGAGAAGATTGTACAGCTACAACAAAAAGTTTCCATTTTAGAAGTGTTCAACGTTAGAATCCTAGCTTTCTATATTGAATGTAAGATTTCTAGCGTTCTACACATCCAAGCTATCAACTTGCATTAATGAAGGAATATTCCTCAAATTAACGGGCATTAGAGCACAATCAAAGGCTAATTAGTGTCACACATGATTAGAAAAATCTTCTAAAAAAGTGAACTTTTTGAATTCAAAATTCTTCAAAGAAAGAAAGTGACTGATGTGGCATAATTGAGTTGTCAAGTGTAAGATGCAGCAAATGTTGCATTTAACGTTAGACGTAGTGATTTCAACGTCTTACACATCTAACCGAGAAACTTGTCAAATTTGACTACGAAGTCAAATGTGGTCCAATGAGATATTTTATAAGTCAACAATGACCTCTAAATAAGGCATGAAGGCTCGTTTGAAAATACCAAAGATCTATCTTGAATCCAAAAATGGAAAATTTAATTGAAGTAGAAGGGAACAGACCAGGAGATGTTAAATGCAAGCCTATTAGTGTTCAACGTTGAACACATGCTTGCTTGCATATAACGTTGAACGTTGGGTTTTCTACGTTCAACGACCTAAATTAGCAAATAGGCCTTTGGAAAGTATTTGAACTAAGCAAAAGGCTTCAAAAGATGAATGAAACATGCTATGTTATAATGAAACTTAATAAAAATAAAGGAGTACCAAAACAGGATATTTACAACACCGAGTGCAGCTTGCTCCAACTCTTGAATCTGGGCATGTTGGGAGGCAATCTTCCCCTCCAAGTCATCAAGCCTCTCCACTAAGCCAACAACAGTAAAGTTCTGCTCATGCTCCAGATCAGTGATCTGCAACACAACAAACATTCACATTTGAAAAAAGCAAGAAAAATAAAAGCACCCATATACCTTCTCTTGAATATGGGAAATCTCTATAGAATGATTTGGAGGAGTAGTGCTAATCAAGGGTTACAAGGGGGAAAAGACAAGCAATTAGACATAGTCTACAAGTAAACTTAAAAGTAATAAAAATTTAAATCAACCTAGAAAGTAGAGGCGCAAAAACACTCAATCTCCTCCATCAAATTGGACAGCTGCTGAGCCAAGATATGTTGCGTTAAGCCTGCTGTAGACACCTCGATTTTGAGGTCATTTGGCAGTAGGCTCCTCCGGATGATGCTCTGGTTGCGACCACTAAAATCCTAGCCTACACAAACCCAATCAGACCCACACTAGCCCACTCTAACCTAATTAAACTTAAAACCAAACAAATTAAATTAAATCCACTTAAAAACTAATTAATCAAACAAATAAAACCCTAATCAAGTAAAATCCATTTAAATCCAATTAAAATCCAAGGAAAACCCTAAGTCCACCTAAAAATCCAATAAAACCCTAAGTCCACCTAAACATCCAAGAAAACCCTAATTAACCAAGTAAAACCCTAAACCCACTTGAAACCCAATAAAAACCCTAATTAATAAACTCAAAACCCTAATCTCAAATCAATTGATAAAACCCTAAATCCAAAATTAATAATCACATTTAAATCACAAAACACTAATTAAAAACTTAGAATTAAAACCCTAAAATCCATGAAAATTCCAAAAATAAAAGAAAACAAAACCTTAAATCAAAACCTAAATAAAATACTTAATTAAATCAAGACTAATGAAATCTAAGTTTAATCTAATCAAATTCAAATTTTAAACCAACCAAATCAAAATTAGAAATTAATTCAAATAAATCCAAAACCAAAAATGAAGAGAAAACAATTTAATCCGTTTAAAATAAAAACAAATCATTTAATTAAATTTAAATCATCAAATAAAACCTTAATCAACTTTAAAAAAAAAATTAAAACACAATTAATCAACCCAAATCCTCAAATCAAATCACAAATAATCAAATTAATCCTAAGTTTAAATCACACAGCAAAATAAAAATCAAAACAAAAAAAGATTAAAAACAAACCTTAGCCCATTCGTAAGCCCAATAGGCCCAAAAATCCTTAAACCAGAAAACTTAGGCAAACAGAAAAATAATTCTGTTGAGCCATCTTTGACGATCCCCCATGCACCCCTCTCTGTCGTGACCTCCGAGCTTTCCTCTTCCGGGGGCGCCCTCGATCCAACGGTGCTCAGCCTTTGCGAGAGGGATCGACGGCGTGGAGGAGCTCTGTCGGAGTTCAAAAGCCCCTCACCGCCGTCAAGCTAGTGAGACCGAATCCTTTCCCCATCCAGCGAACCAGTATTTTCCCTTTCATACCCAGAGCACGAGCGACCTCCCTGGAGGAAAAACCCCTTTTTGCTTCCCCGACTCTGCAACCCGAGCATCGTCGGAGTCACTTCCAGCCGCTGTCGTTAATCCACCACGCCAGAGAAGATAGCCCACGGCAGGTAACTCCTCTCTCATTCTTTTTTCCTTCTGCAGTAGACCCGTAGGAGCATTTAGATCTTTTCTAGGCCGCGGCAGAGGGGTTTCCTCTTTTCTTTGCTCGCTACTGCCCTCCGCCGGTGGTGGGTTCAACCCACCAATGGTGTCCTAGGCCGTTTGTCCTCCGGCGAGGCCCCTCAAGGGTCTCTTATCCCCTTTTTCTTCCTCTCCATCTCTTCCCCATCTCTCTGGACTCACGCTGCTTCAGGAGACTCGCCGTCGACGCCAACCCAGCGGCCACCACCGATTGCCGTCGAGAAGCGCAGGGGATCACTAGGCATCCTCGCGTCACGTCGTCAATCTAGAGACCTCGCCGTCCGGACCCATCTATGCCGCTCCCTCGCCGTCCGGACCACCGGAGTCCCCCGACGATCCACTGCAGCCGCCGTCCCCAACGCCAAGATGGGAGGAGCACCTCCGATCTCCCCGAAGCACGCCGACACCTCCCAGAGCTCCGCCGTGCCTCTCCGATGCTTCCCAACCGTCTCCGCTCTGATTGGATCGCTTGCACGCCTCCAGCCCGTCACCGTCATCTTCCCTGGTGCCTGTAGAACACCTTGCCGGAGCGTGAGGTGGGTGGAGAGGCTCGGGCCTCCCCAGCTCCTGCCATCGCTCCAGAAGCTTCCGCCACACCCTCCTCCAGCCTCTGGGATTGTCGCTTGCCGCCCTTGACCACTGAATCGCCGCTGGAGGGGGAGCGTCGGTGACCCTCCGGCGAACTTCAAAGGATTTCCTTTTAAGAGTAGTCTCTTTGTTTATTTTTATTTATTTTTAGGTCCTTAAATATTTACATTCTAGTCCTTTGTTTTTTTATTTAGTCTTGGCATTTTACACTTTAGCCCCTATAAAATAAACAATGCATTCTGTTATTTTTATTTCCTCTGTGAAATTTGCATTTGCCTCCTGTATGTCTCTTTTTATTTATTCTTACTGTTTACATGCATATTTTATCACATTCAAGCCCCTGAATCCATATTTTAGTTGCAATTACGTCTGGACCTTTTGCATTTAAACCCCCATAAATATTCTTAAATGATTTTACCCTGTTAATTTGCATTCTAGACCCTTAGATTTTTTAAGAATTGTTCTGATCATCTTTAAAACTCACATTTACTGCATTTAAGTCCAGACCTTTTGCATTAAACCCCTTAAAAATAAAAAAAATGAGTTTTCACTATGAATTTTGCATCTTTAACCTTAATAAATTGCATAGTTACACTAGTCCACATAAAATTCCATTTTTATCACTCTCAGACCCTTGGAATTTTGCACACAACTCCTTAACTTTATAATAAACGATTCCTGAGTAGCCAATTTGCATATAGGCCCTTAGATTAATTTTAAATCCATCATTGAGGGTTTCAGAACGATTTCTTGCATATTTTTTGTTATTCTTCACTTGTGGCATTTCTTTTTTTTATTTTATCATAAATTCTACTTTGACACCATGATTTTCACAATGAGTAGAGTTTTGTTTCCCATTTTAACCACATTTGCACATAAGCGCGAATTTTGTACTTTAGACCCTGAATTTCTAGGAAACTACCTAAGTGCAGTCTTCACATCTCAGTGCCACATTAACATTGGACCGATCATATGCATGCTAGAACGGAAACCGTGAATGTAATTTTCATCTAGATCCTCATTCTTTTGTAAATTTTGCGTTTTAAACCCCATATTTGTCTTTTATTGTGTTTACGTCATGTCATTGTATTTCTTTTCATGTTTTCTTGCAAATAACATTTTCTAGAGATTTTGTATACATTTTAGTCCATGCACTACCCCTGTGTTTGCGTTTATCACATCTAGCCATGAGAATGACCAAATTGCGCCTAGGTCTTCAATCCATGTGTATGCATTTTAATTTCGCACTCAGTCTTTCCTAATCCTAGTCCAAGCCATCCCTAGACACTTTTTACACATTTAGGCACTTGTTTATCCCTTTCATTTGGTTTTCAATACATTTACTCATCGATCCTTCATTTTAAGTGAGTTTGTGTCTTTTCCTGTGTTTCCTTTTTTGATTTCTCTGTGTTTTCGGAATCCCTCACCTTGCATTAGATTGGACCCTATTTAATCTCGTGCTTTGGGCTTTTTGACTTGATTTGGATTTCGTCGCCCGATAGTGTACAGGAACTGATCGAAAGGCCCACACTGGCCCGTTTGTAGTTTATCTTCTCTTTTTGATTTTCATGACCTCTTCACGATCCTGAGAACCTAGGTTGACTCCGTTACTCATCTTTTATCACCCACATGGGTTTCCTTAAACAATCGGTCCAATAATATCGTCATTTTATGTGATTTTTCTCACATGTCGTCATTTATATGTTTTATATGGATTTCTTCACAATTTTTGCATACCATCATGCACATCCATCTAGTTTTGTCTAGGCATTCATATTAGCATGTTCAGAGCATGATCTAGGCTTAACAAATAATCATTCAGCCTTAGCAAGCGATTTAAGCTAGAAAGACCGAGTTTCTCGGGCGTACGAGGGTGCCTAATACCTTCCTCGTGCGTAATAGGAATCCTTACCCATCCTCTAGTTAACAGACATCCAACATTCACATCTGCACTCCAAACATTCATCTTTTTTGTGGTTTTCCTCGTCTTTCTCTTAAAAGACTAGGTGGCGACTCCTTTTCCTTTTCTTTTATCCTATCTTGTGCCTTCGCCATATTAGCATGGCTGTGATCTCCTTCCCCCTCCTCCGGGTCGGCATGGTCACACCTGCTCATCAGCAACCTTCAGCTATAGGAGAAACAAGTCTCAAGTTAGAAAACTAGAAGTGGTGTATTGCAATTAAAATTAAAAACTCACTGTGATCTCCATCTTAGCTTGATGGGTTTGTACAACAACTAGCAACTTCGTCCGAGACAACACAACCTCATCTGGGTTAGTGTCCCCCATAGGAAGGTCTGAGTGCCCAAAGAAGTGGGACCGGTGAAAGATCATTAAAATGAAGAACTCAATGTCCATCCACTTGGCCCTAGTTTCCTCGTCCTTTGTTGTGGCTTCTACAATAGTAGGTGAACCACCACGAGCCTAGTCCAATAGCTGTGGGTTATAAACGTTGACCCAGTGGCATGCATGTCCACCTCCGCCTCATGTCTCCCACCAAACTTGGAAAGGAGGAGCCCGAGGTTGCACTTAACGACACCACAGCTGACGAAGTGCTCAACTAATCTACTAAAAGTGATAGTGGTTCCAACAGTGGATCTAAACATCCCTATTAAAGACAAATAATCTGATCTCAAGCAATCTCCAAAACATCATCATCTTCTCCCTTAGCATACGGACACCATGTCACCTAAAAGTAAAGGAGAGAACATTAGATCAATAAGCATTCAAAGTAGAAAGGACAAACACATAAAAATAAAGGCAAATTACTTGAGTTGGGACCAGCAACTCAAAAACAAGATGATCGACGTACTAATTGCCATCTGTAGACTCAAGAGACTACTTCGCATCGGCCCAAAACAGTCCCAAGGGAAAGGTACACTCATTGGAGGAACCAGAGGAGGAGTGGGCCATAGAAAAGCAAAATGATCCCATGCCTATAGCAGCACAAGACATAAATCTTTAGTTAGTCAATTTTATCAAAAAAACATGCAAAATTAATGGTTGAAGAGATAGACAATTTACTTGAAAGAAAGGCAAGTTCCTGCCTAACTAGTAAGAATTGCCATTTGAAGATTGGAAGAGCTCTGAATACAGGTGGACCAAGCTAGCTTCTCCCCAAGTGCACTTTCTGTAATGCACCAGCGCTACACAACACTATAAATACTACCCAAATAGTTCATTAATCTAACTTAACAGAATTAAATAAATTGAATAAATAAAACCAAATATCCAGACCTGTGTGCGACTAAAGTGGCTTTGAGACAATGCACTAGAATAGGACTGTACCTCCACCTACGCACCTGAGAAAAACAAACAAAACCCACGCATGAGTGACGTCAATGTCACCCAATACACATCCCACAAACACTAAAAACTGGCAAAACCATACACAGTTATGAAACCTCAAGCAAACCACGAACACCGAAAAGCCAACACACGTAATTCGGTAAAACCAATATAAAATGCCATTTCAATTTTTTTTTCTTTTCCTTTGAAATCTTATACTCACTTGCAAATCATTTATGCATTACAGGAAGCAATTTCTCATTTAGAATTCCAGTCCAAAACACAATTCATTTCATTTCTCAAATCACAATAAGCTAAGGCTGGAAACTAGCTCAAATTACAATCTCAATCCATATCTCAAAAATCTGTCGTATCACCCAGGTCATAGGTGACCAACTTGACCACAAGCAGTTGGCGAGGCTCCATCCTTGTCCATACTGTAGTGTCGTAGTGAACCACATCACACAGGAGTTCAACCACCTCAAATGCAGCCTAAAAAGAATATCCCTTCTAATACAAGCACGGAGTGCGTCCTCACGACGCCTTGGTGCCCGAGCACTTGGAGATTCTAACCCCAGACCCAACTAGTACGAGCACTTAGGATAGTTCGGGTCTATTGTACCTTGAGTCCTACAGTACCACCACAATCTCAAGTAAGCCTGTAAACGGGGAGGGTATTTACCCACAACCTGCCCCGACCCGCCCCGTTTTATAAAGGTAAGGGTTAACAATTTTTCAACCCGTTACCCGTTTACCGATCACCCGCTTTACATGCGGTCTCATACGGTACGGGTAAAGGTTATTATATACCCGTCACCCATTTACTCGTTATATAATGGTTATTATAGTAATTTTACATTAACTATATAAATATAAAATTTAATATATATATATCTTCATTATAGAAATTCTAAATCCTATTAATATAATTTTACATTATATATATAAATAGTTATATACTTATATAGTTATATGTTATAATCTAATAAAATCTTAAAGAGCTTGATTGTTTTCCTAATGTATGTGCACATAACACTTAATGTAGGTACTAATTTAATTTTGGATTCAAAATTTTAAAGCTAGTTTAGGAGACCAAATTTTTAAAGTTCCAATTGCACTCTGAATTTGGATTTTTAAAGCTATCTTAGGCTTTATCAGTGTCATTATCATAGAATTCATAAATCTACCCAATTACCCGTTTACCCTATCTTTTTTATATCCTATCACGGGTAATGGGGCGGGTAAGGGTAGAAATTTAGAAAATGCAGGTCAATACCCGCCCCGTTACCCGTTAGAATTTAAAGGGTAAAGGTATGGATAAGGTTTTACCTACCCCGTACCCGCCCCATTTAGAAGCCTAGTCTCAAGGTTCCTACCCTGGATTGAAACTTGGCAACCACGACCAAGGGTACGCCCTCGACATCTCTAAAGGTCTCACTACCCCTGTCAGCAAGTCCTGGCCTAAATGTAGCTCCTACAAAACCTTAGAAATCTCTTTTAAAATCATATGCAGTTTTCTTTTCAAATCACTTTTCAAAACCAGTTTTCATTCATAGAAAATCATTTATAAATCTCACACATCGTTATTCACATTCATCATTTATGATTCTCAAAACCATTCATTCACATTCTCATTTTCCATGGTTCATAAAACCATGTATCCACCCCTTCATGGGTCCATATTCATTTACTTAGGCATTTCCCATTTTTTAGGAAATCCTCCATATTCATTTCCACATATTCCATATTTAACATTTCATGGAAATCACCATTAAAATATTGTTTTCACATAAATCATCTCATAAATAATTTCCATACATTTATCATGCATTTATCCCATTTTACCAACATTTACAAAATATTAATTAATATGGGCTTGGGTCTTGATTCGGCATACCAAACAGGACCAGTCGACCGAAAACTTCTGATTCGGTCGATCAAAACCTCTCAGTCATCCGAAGCAATGGCTCAAGGGACCTAATTTGAGGCATTTTGGTATACTGAATTCAGTTCAGCATGTTGTTTTCTGCGATTGTAGAAAGCGACCCCCAGCTCATGTCGTCTCTTCTTCCCAAGATAGGAGTGAGGGGCGGACCCAACCAACATATCTCATAAATCACAAGTAAAACATGGGATGTAGACCTCCAAGTTTTCTTCAAAACCTCTCAATCCATTCATAAAACCAATAAGCATGTTGTTCTACAGAAAAACATAAAGGCACAAAACACATATAAAGCCACTATAGCATACATTCGACTTTAATCAATAAAAACCCACAAAATCAACATAAAATTGCAGGATCTCATCGTGATCATGATCAACAACAGATTTCCATCATTTCCCCTATTTTCACATGATTTCTACATCAATTATCATGATTTAGTTACATGACCATTATACCCTAAGCATAGAACGGAGAATGGTGGGAAACACGTACCTTTCTTCGGCGAGCCCCGCGTGCCTCCAATGTAGGCTTCTCCTCTGGCAAACGGCGAGCACAACCTCCCCACCTCCAACATAGAGCTCTCCTTCCCTCTCTCCTTTGCAGCACACCCCTCCTCACTTTCTCTCTCCTGGCTTCCCTTGGCATAGCACACCTCCACCTCCTCTTATCTCCACCACCTCACCTGTCACATCTCGGATTCCCATCGGCCATCTCTGCCAGCCTCTCTGCCATGGAAGGGACGGAATGAGTTGCCCTCCCATGGTAGGGATCACAAGCATGGAGGAGAAAAGAATTCATGTTTAATGTGTGTGGTTGGACTCCTGTGACCATGTCCAAGTCGAAGTGGGTCTCACTCTCAAGCATAAGTCCCCAAGCACACACACAGGCCCACAAAAAGCCAAGAAAAATCATATAACCAGGGAAATCAAGAACACAATCACATTGAGAGAGACCACAACAACAACCACAACATCTAATTATCCATTAATAAACCACATTCAAATAATACAATAATTTTTCATAGTTTTACAATAATGGACAACTAGGCACAGATGTTACACTTTCCCACTTGGACTAAATCAAGGAGTAGGAGTAGGAAGACCGATGATACCCTCAAAGTGGAGTGACAAAACAATACAACTCCAAACAATACAAGTAGGAAGGCACGAAGCTGCTAATCAGCAGCCTCTCCAGGCTTCGTCTCTGTGTAGTGAGAGTCCTTAACTCAGTGAATCGTTGAGGAAATGACAAAAAGACGTGGCCCAAGCATAATCACCTTGTTACCCACCAACTCTCTCATCATGATAGTGTAGTCTGAGTGTATCAATCTGGTCATAGGACGACCAGTCACCCGTAGTCTGGTCAGGTGAACCATATCATCCAAAGACAAGATGAACTTGCCGACTAGCATCATGATCAAGCTCGTTTGGTAGTTGTATTGTTTTGCGACCAATTCAAGGTACATCGACTTGATAGGGAACTCTGTTATGGACAAGAAATGCTTAAATCTCATATATCTTAGTCGCTCCTATTGGAAAGGTGTCAGCATCTGGTAGCATTTCCTAACCTACCCCCAATGACAGTGTATCACTACTGGAGCTCAACTTTGAAAAGAAGTTTTACTTGTCAAGCGAGTAAAATAGAAGATTAAAATAAGCTAAAGGCGAAGAATCATTACCTTCCCTCTAGCCACCAACGTAGTCATGGCAAACTCGGTATAGGATGCGTCTCTACGTTGTCCCAAAACCTGAACCTCATCAAAGGGAATGTGGGCCTGTAAAAATTCAAAGCAGCGTCAACACCACCCTCCACGTTTTACCAAATGAAGTCGAGGATGTTCCTATACCAGGCATGATCTTCACCTATTTCAGCAATAGGAGGAGTGACAGCACCAAGTCCCACCTTAGGAGTCTCCTCCTCCAACTTTGTCACCTTTGAATCCTCAACCAAAGGAACAAATGACTCCAAGCCTGAACTCCCAAGATCCACTGGTGTTCATGACCAGAGCCATGTCTGGAGTCTCCCCCTCAGTCGGTAGTGGGTCCTCTACAGCTATCTCCATCGCCATCAAAGCCTCGAATGCCTTTTCCATATCCACGTCTACTTGTTTCTTAATCCCAACTATCGTTGTCTCCTCCATCGTCCCTATTGCCATCAGCTCTTCCATCATAGAAGCTAGAGTCAACTTAAGCCCGCTAGATGTCGATGGCCCTTCACCTCTAAATGCTAGCTTCTTTGGCATCATGTACACATTCCCGTAATGAGACATCAACTGTAGAGGGAAACCATGGGCATCAGGGATACTCATGCAAAGGAAATAGAGAACTGAAGAGGAATCCAAGCAGAGAATAAGAAAGGGGGAATGCATACCTATGCTTGTCAGGGCACATTGTCGCTGCTACCACCAAATGCCGTCGGAACCTCCCACTATTGTCGAACCGTTGTCGCTAGCACTGTAGCACCCAAGCCCTAGCCACTGGTTTCGTAGGGATGGAACCTGTTGCCTCACGTTGAAGAAGCACAAAGGGAACAAGAGGGCTCGCCATCTCCAATGATGAAAAGGAGAGGAGTGTTGAGTGGAAAAATGAGAAAGAAAAGAGGACGAACGCTATTAAAAAAGGCTTGACGTGTAAGATGCGTTGCTTTTAGTGTCTTACTTTAAATATTGAGAAAAGCAACGTCCAACATTGACAAGCCCTTCTAGGTGTTTGATGCAAACTTTGTAGTGTCATATGTTGGATGCAATATAGCCAGTTTCCAACACTCCAGGGAGACAAATCCAATGCCTTGGTTTCAAAACGAATCCACCATAAGAAATAATAGCCAACGTGATTAGTGGTCCTCTTTCCTATTAATTCACACATCATAGGACGACAATCCCTGTGGAGAGTGTAGACTACACTCGATGAAAGGATGCCTAATTATGACAAATTGTTTTCAACCTAATAGCCAACTTGGTTAAGTAGACATCTTCTTCACTAATTCATGGGTCATATGATGACGGTCTCTGTTGAGAGTGTAGGCAACACTCAATGAAAGCACACCTGATTATAACAAAATACATTCATATGAGATAAATTTTGGAGCCACCCTAGTATACTAAGCAGGCAATGACGAAGGAACCATAATTCAACAAAGTCAACGTAATTAGTAGAAAGGACGTCAACCCCCTTTACTTGACACCTAGGATCATCGTGGAACTCTGGCTCACTATCTTACATGTCATAAAACGACGGTTCCTGTGGAGAGTATAAGCTACACTTAATGAAAGGGTACTTTACTATGACGAATTACATTCATTCATGTGTCAGTCCACTCTAGATAATAATACAAATTCCTTAGTCATTGTGGTATACAAATCAAAGCAAACAATGATGAATGAACATCACTATTTAGGGTCATGTATTGCATATCAAGATCACCTCCCATGCACACCCGCTAGCATGCATCCATACTGTAGACATCCCGATTTTGCAGTCACTTGACAACAGCTCCTCTGGAAAGAAGCTTTGTTTGCGATTACCAAACCTAAACCCTAACTCCACCAAAACCTTAAACCCACAAGCCCATTTAGGCCCACACTAGTCCACTCTAATCTAATCAAAAATTAAAACCAAGCAAAACACATTTAAAACATTGAAAATCCTAATTAAAGTCAAAATTAAATAACATCCATTTAAACCATTTAAAATCCAAATTAATCAAGTGAAAACCCTAATTAATCAGATGAAAACGCTAATTAAAGTCAAAATCCATTTAAATCATTTAAAATTCAAACTAATTAAGAAAAAACCCTAATTAAAGCCCTAATCAAGTAAAACTTAAAAAAATCCATTAAAAAATTAAATCTAATTAAAAAGAAACCCTAATCCAAATAAAAACCAAGCAAGAATCAAGGAATCAAAATCTAAGTCAAAACCCTAATAAAAAAACCAATTAAACCAAAATTTAAATTAAATCCCTAATTAAGTCAAGTAAAAAAACTAATTAAATCTAAGTTAAAACTCAAACACAAAACTTTAATCCACTTAAATTCAGAAAACCCTAAAATAATAAAACCCAAAAACCCTAATTTAAAAACAATTAATTAAATCACAAAAACCCTAAAATAATTAAAATCCTAAAAACCCTAAAATAATTAAAATCCTAAAAACCCTAAAATAATGAAACCCAAAAACACTAATTTAAAAACAATTAATTAAATCACAAAAACCCTAAAATAATTAAAATCCTAAAAACCCTAAAATAACAAAACCCTAAAAACCCTAATCAATTAATTAGATCCTAAAAACTCTAAAATAAGTAAAATCCTAAAAAGCCCTAATTTAAAACCAATTAAGTAAACCATAAAACACAAAATCAGAAATTAATTAAAATCATAAAACCTAATTAAAAACCTAAATCTAAAACTCAAAACCCCTTAAAAACCCCTAAAAACAAAACCTAAAAAACCCAAAGCCCAAAGCCCAATTCGCAGGCCTAAACCAGCCCACAACACCCATTTATTCTTCAATCAAAAACATAGGAAATCTGTAAAAATAATTCTGATGACACCCACTACTAGCAGCATGCCTGCAACCTCTAGTGCCATCTCTGGCAGCAATCCCTTGATCTCTGGTGCTCAATCCTCCTCTCGTGGGATCCTTAACCAAACCTCCTCTAGCTCA
Organism: Posidonia australis; assembly: GCA_024699735.1. Classification (NCBI taxonomy): domain Eukaryota; kingdom Viridiplantae; phylum Streptophyta; class Magnoliopsida; order Alismatales; family Posidoniaceae; genus Posidonia; species Posidonia australis. The sequence goes on along the minus strand of JAMKQA010249698.1, from coordinate 482 downwards.
CGCACAATCCAACGGTGCTCAGCAGCTAGAGAGCGGATCGATGACGTGGAGGAAGCCCACTGGAGTTTGAAAGGTCCCTGGACGCCGATAGATGGTCCTCCCTGTAGACACTCCAATTTTGAGGTGACCCAGAGATGAGTATCCTTATGTTGCTTTGGATGTGATCAACCCTTAAACCAGACCCCAAACCTATTAGCAAGCCAGAGCCCAAAGAAATCTGTGAGCTGGCTGGGCGCACTAAATAGGCGCACAAAGTAGGCGCACCCACTAGGCGCACCAACTAGGCGCACCAAGTAGGCGCACCAAGCCTGCGCACATCGCCCGCGCACCAAGAAGGCTCCCAGCCATTTCCAGACCGCGACTGTTGACCTTCCATCTTCCGGTTGTTACCTTTGCAAACGAATGTGCCAAGGAATATTCGAGGCTCTTCGTTTGCAAGACCCTCCATCTTCCATGAGTTACCCCTTTGATGGATCCCTATA
>JAMKQA010249697.1:0-12754 GCA_024699735.1 Posidonia australis | reverse complement strand
GTGTTTATTTGGGTTTTTGGATTAATTAAGGTTTTGAATTTTTATTAATTAAGGTTTTCAATGGATTTTCACTTTAATTAGGGTTTTTACTTATTTATTTGGATTTTTAAGTGATTTAATTTGAATTAAGCTTAAATTAGAGTTTTTGTCTTATTTAATGGATTTTAATTTCTTTTCACTTGATTTGGGTTTAAAAATTTGATTAATTAGGGTTTTATTGGATTTTAAGTTGATTTTAAGTGGGTTTTAAGTGGATTAGGGTTTTTGTTGGATTTTTAAGTGGATTTGATTTGATTTTGTTTGGTAAGGGTTTTTGTTGAATTTTTAAGTGGATTTGATTGGATTTGTTTGATTAGGGTTTTTATTAGATTTTTAAGTGGATTTGATTGGATTTTGTTTGATTAGGGTCTTTTTTAGGATTTTGTTGGATTTTAGGTGGATTTTAACTGGATTAAGTGTTTTATTTGTTTTTCAGTGGATTTTAAGTTGGATTAAGTGTTTTATTTGTTTTTCAGTGGATTTTAATGAGATAGTGTTTTACTGGATCAGGTGGGCTAGTGTGGGTCTGATTGGGACCTGCATGGACTAGGATTTTGGTGGTCACGACCAGAGCATCAACCGGAGGAGCCTACTGCCAAGTGAGCTCAAAATTGGGGTGTCTACACTACCCAAAAAATCTACTACTAAATTCCTCGAATTTAGAACAACAAACTCAACCACAAAAATCCGTATCACACACCACTTTGAATATCTTGGAATTATCTTTCCAAAACCTCCAAGAACACAAAATTCTGACTCCTAATTCTCAAGATACGACTAAATGAAGGCAACAAGATCCAAGCTACAAAAATAGAATTCACTACTAGAAAATTTCATATTTGCGAGGACAAGTTGCGAGGACTTAATAAGGACTTGTCCTCACTAAGAATTTGTGAGTACTTTTTTTCGAGGATTCAATGAGGACGTTTCCTTACTAGAGTTTAATGAGCACTTGCTAATTTAATCTAAACCTTCTATCTCGTAGACCTTTTACGCATTTCACTCTTCCACCGCTCCCTTCCACTCTTCACTCTCCTCTCCTCCTCCTCCTCCTCTTCACCAGAGGTCTCCTCCTCCTATAATTTATGGTGACCACTCGTCCTCTATTGATCCAATGCTGCTCTTCCTCTATATCCTCTAGCGATACTTGTTCTCCTCTAACCTCTGATAGTGTTGCTCGTTCTCCACCCAAAACCCCCCAATTTCCCCACCCATAGCAACCTACCTAACCTACACCTTCCTCCGTCCCAACTCCCAACTCGACACCCTCACCACCACCATTGCTAGGGTTGCAAAAGAGGAGCGGAGGAGGAGGCCAAGAGGGAGGCTGCTAGGGTTGTGAAAGAGGAGCGGAAGGCTACCAGGAAGGAGGCTGATAATGCCCTAGATGCATGGAAAAGTTTTGGAAGGACGAAGTGTCTTGTACTTTTGTTTAGTAAACCAAAAAGTATGGAGTTCAGCTTAACCTATGTAGACATCCTAATTTTGCAGTCATTTGTCAGTGGACCTCTCCGAAAGCCTACTCTGGTCACAACGAAGCATTACCAAATTAACACACACAAAAAACCTAACTTTACATTCCAAAACCAGTCCAACACTATAAAACCACTAGCCTGGAGTCCACTAGTGGTTCAAATACATGAGAAACAAGCTCAAAATCCAACAACCAAACTCTGTCCTAAATGACCCACAGGTAGGTGTCACGGACAGGTACCACAGGTATGCTGCATGGCTGTTCTGGGTTAGTAGCATTGCAACGTGGTCGATCGATCCCATGGACCATTGACTTGATGTTCCTTATTGACGTGAATGAACTTGGGTACATGCCTTGATGTGTCTTGAGCCACCACGTCCCTTCTCCACCACCAAAACCCTAATCCAAAACCACTAAATCCATGTCAACCTTCCATTCAAATCTTGATTTGCATCCAACAACTTTCATCCAAACCATAGCCTTATATAAGCACACCCCTCATGTACGTGAAGGGAGGAGGTTGAGAATCTAAGGAGGACGAACCCTAAACCCTGCTATCCAATCGTTGAATCCCAAAAACAGCCTCCACGTCCAGAAACCTTTGATCATCTCAATCCTTCCTATCCAACCAACACACAACCACAACCAAGCCTTTGCGTTCTTAGCCAACCACCTGTGCCTTCCCCTCAATAGTCCAAAGCATCCACAGCCTCAACCATTTCCTAACCAAGCCTAGCCACCTCGACCAGTGCAAGGCGGACGTCCTGCCGCCGATCAAGCATCGCCGGAATGGACAAAAACGAGTCCCACACAGGTAATTCTCATCCTTACCACATGTAAATCCTCTATTACGTGACGTGGCCTTATTTGTGCTGTTTCTAGTCGATTATTGTCGAAATTTTGCCTTATTATTGCACTAGCATTGTTTTCTGACGATGGTTTCGTTGGCCATGTGAGGCCATCGGCCTTTGAACATGGACAGCCTCCCATCACCTCGTAATGCGTTCATTTCTTGTCCTCCCTCTCTTCTTCACCCTCCACTCTAAATTTTGGAAAAGTTTCAGACGTGCTTGGCCAGCCCCATGGCTGTCAGATTTTGGAACGCCAACAATGCGTACACAGAGGAGGGGAGGATGAGGCATACAAATCTGGTTTTGGTTCGTGATTTGGTTCTGATTATGGATGTCCCCTTCGTGTTTTCCAGCATTTAGACCTGTATTTGGTCCATCGTTTTCTCCCTGGCACAATGAAGTTCATGGCCTGAAACACCTGATCTCGTACCGTGTGCCCATACCATGTGCGAGTGCTATAAGTCAGGCACACGGAAAACTGAGGTTTTGGACAGTGGACAAAGCGCGGTGTCACTTATTTGATTATTTTTTATTCTAGTTTGATGGACCTTAATCTCTACTTAACCTTTTCCTCTCACCTATTTTTACTTGCATAAGCATGGCATTCAGCATTGTGCTTACTTGGGCATACGTTAATCACATTCATATTCACATCGCATATTGTATCTTGCGTAAAGGCATACATTACAAAGCATTTATGCTTACGTGACTACCTTACTGCATGTATGCATTCATGAATATCCTTGCATTGTCATGCTACACATATAAGCGGAAAAGCATAGAAAGATCGACTCTTTAGGCATACGAAGGTACCTAACAACTTCCTCGTGCGTAATAGGAGTCTTTATCCATTCTTTGCTCGCAATGACCTTTATGTTATCCATTGGCATTGGAGTCATGTTTTTTTTTTTTTATTTGTGTTGCATTTTATTGCGTTTTCTTTTAGTTTTCCTCATCTTTTTGATAAATAGACTAGGTTGTGACTCCCCTTATCATTTTATCCTCTGTTTTGGGTGTTTTCGAGTGGAGCATTCATCCTTAGATTCATCTTTTCTCTGTAACCTTATAGGGTTCGCGCCTCAGTCACGCAAAGTCAGTTCCATCGATATGGTCACAGTTTGATATTTTCCATGAACTTTAGACATCGACAAGTAGATCCAATTTGTTGTTGAGATCCAAGAACTAAAGCTTGGTTGCTTGGCAATACCGTAGAGAATTTGCAAGTTGTTTTTCCCAACCAAGGTTTGTTGAAAGACAATTTTTGTACTCATTTCTCTTAAACTTGGTTTTGGAATAGAATCCGAAGAAGAAAACAAGAATATCGAGCATGTTATGTTTGCTTTAGAGAACCTAGACTAGTCTATCTTTATGATCTGATGACCAAAATTTCATTCTTGAAGAGTGCCACACTATCATCTGTTCTTAGACATTCTGCTAGGTGAGGTATTTTTAAAGTGAGATTCTTTGCATCTTCAGTAGCAATTGAGAAGCTTCATATACACCTACATAATATAATTATATATAGAGGTCATTAACACTTGTTTTTGTCCATGACCTGCAGTCTAGTAATATTTTAGAAATAATGCACTTGTTATTGACTACTACTGTAAAAAGCTGAATGATGTTCCTGTTCTTCAGTAACTGTTATTCTATTAAATTCCTCTTATATAAGAACTTGTTTCTTTTGAAAATAATACCTTCATTTGGTAATTCCCACCAGCTTTTCATGTTATTTTTTAAAATAAAGTTAATTTTATATATCTTTGTGGGATGCCTCACCTCAAGAGAAGTGTAAGTATATGGTGCATCATCTTTTACATGGAGTTGCTGCTGGATATTCTCTGCTATCACTATATTTGACACCTCAAGAAAGGCTGCTTGAAGTTTATATAAATGCTGGCGTTTGTGATGGAATGACATATGAAGAAATAAAAAGAAATTTGCCTGTGGATTATGGGTGAGTATTCATGTTGTAACATTCTGTGATATGTCTGTCTTATTCTGACTTTAAGTAGGCTACTGCAAGAGTTTGGAGAGATGGGCAGAAGAAGAGAGTATACATTTACAAATTTTTAAGCATAAGAACAATTGAAGAAGAGGTCTTCTTTTCAAATACCCTGTCTGGTTTTCATTTTAATGTAATACTCTTGTTTGTTAATTGCAAAATATATGTTCTTTTTTCTCTCATCTCTCCAGAAAACTAGCTTAACAAATTTGTAGGTATACCAACGTCAAATGTCAAAAGAAGGGTTGCAAAAAGTAATTCAGTGAGAAGAAGTAGGAGCTCAGGCCATACAGGTCATAATTGTTGTCCTAAATTGTTTTAGTTGTCCTAAATTGTTGTCCTAATTCGCTAGTCATTTACTCGCAAATATTTTTCAACGATTAAACATTTTGCAATGACTTTTTGTTGTTACAATGTCCTCGTGAAAGCTATCAGCGAGAACTTTGTGAGGACATTACGAAGACTTTGCGAGAATACTTATCCTCGTGATTTCCTATTCCAATCATTTGTAGCTTGATTCAACACAATAAAAATTCATGCTATATACCATTTTAAAGGTCTCAAAATTATTTTTCAAACACCTACTAAAACATTAAAATCTGAATATCTAAATCTCGAGATATCATTAAAACAAATCACCCACATACCTCTATAAACAGTGCACTCGCAAGAAACAAGTAAAGCCCAGAAAAATTCGTATAATATGCCAAAATGTACATTAAGAAGTTATCTATACAATAAGGGCCTTCATTCAAAACATCTTCAAATTTAACTACTAACCTAAAACCATGTGGAATAACTAAATCCCAAAATCACAACACACACTCATTGCACTCTGGCTTCTACAAATGTGCAAGCAATCTACGCCAAAAAAAATGCGTTGGGAACCCACACCCCCAATATGTGCTGGAAACCTACACCCAGAACATGCACTTTAGACACACACACATCCTGAAAGTGCAAGCAGAGATTGTTGATATTACACCAGCATCCACTGAAGACATGAACAATCCCTTGCAACATGACTCACTTGGCCACACATGTAGCAAGGTCTCCCATCTGGCATGCCAGCATTGAACCTTGCCTGGCTGAACCTGTCACCATGCCCACTAGCAACACAATCCCTATTGCTCGCAAGGTTGTCGAGCCGCATCAAACTCTTCGATCAACGCTCCTTGAAGTCAAAGACTTCATGCATACCACTCCAAATGAGCGAACGTTGCCTCTCACTTCGCCATCAACCTGCTTCATCAAGGAGACTCCAAGAATTCAATGTTCCAGAATTCCAACTATCGAAAACATTCCACCTTGATTCGACATCTTCTCCAATTGATTAGCAAGCCAATGCACCCAATACTCCTTGGGTACATTCTACTCAAACCTTACTGACACTAGAGTCAAAACTAAAACCTCACTCTTTAGGCCACCAACAACCAAAGAAAAAAAAAACAAAATCAAGGCACAGATATGTATGATATGCACAACTATGGAGTCACCTGACAAGATATCCTTAAGCTAGTACCTTTAGTGAACCTAATGCTCTAATACTACTCTATAACGACCTCACTCATCACACCTAACATAATCACATTGTTTTTACTAAATATCACAATTGAATCTAAATTCAAGCACATAATGTAAGACACTTTATTCAATAGAAATAAATCTAGAACAACATATCTACTTAGAATCCTTGACTCCACTTTATATGCCACTAGTAAGTTAGCAAACTTCTAAATCTGTACCTACAAAACACAAACACAAACACATGATAGTGACCAAAAAAGGTCACCCATCATACACTCCACAAAACAAAATCAGAAACCAGACTCAAAACCATACTAAAACACGAGTTTGCAGCAACTATTGCATTGAACATAGCCAAAACGAGCACAAGAATGCGTGGGACACACACACACACTTTAAATGCATGACATAGGACAGCGACCTTGTGTGGTAAACATACAGGCATACACTTGTCCCAAGACCAATATCAAAACTTGCAAAATCTCGACAATCCTCCATATCATAGTAGGGATACAAAATCACTGAAAATCCAGAACAAATCAATGAGAAACTACATAAATGATGCATAATAATTAGGCAAACTAAAACCACTAAAAAACACACATGGGTTCTCACATGGGAAACCCAAGCACACTAAAACTTAAACTACAGAAAACATAATGCATCCACTCAATGTGACATGTATCTAGAAAACCAACTCAAGGTAGAAAGCCTGGATCTTTCAAATCTTGAGATATACCCACCCAATCATTGTAACTGAAACAAGCATCACAATATTGATGCTAGGAAAACAAAACCATAGGAAACCTCAATGCACCAAACTATATAGGCGTGCATCCAAAACAATAATACTAAAACATAAGAAAACATGCATCTATCTTGATGCCTCAAAACCATATCTCAAAAAGCATGGTCTTCATATTCTAAGAATCCTTATCCGTCCACACAAGGACAACACACACACAAGGTCCATCCTCTTGACATCCTCGAGACTATTACACTCAATCACTCAGAGGATTTTTTCACCTCCTTGTCCTACTAATACAACTCCTTCTCAACCAATTAGAGGTATCTCTCGTCCTTGGGAGGTTCGCCAAAAGCTTCAACCCTCTAGGTCCTTGACCTCATCTTCTGTCTCTTGGTCACACAGACCTCAACCTTGGCCTTTTGGTCTCCACAAGAAACATAGAACACTACTCGGACCTCAGTCTAGGTAGCTCATAGTTATCTAGAGGTATCAACCATCCTTGAAAGGTTGACTAGATGCTTTAACCCTCTTGGTCCCCTCTAAAAACACAGAAAGTCAATTAGACCTCAACCTAAGTAAATAGCTCATAACTGTTTAGAGGTATCATTTATCCCTCGAAGGTTGGCCAGATGCTTCAACCTTTTAGTCTCCCAAAATCATGGAAATCGTTTTCCAAAACATTTACAAAACTTATGCATATTTTTCCAAATCCTTTTGGAAAACCATTCAACTTAAAATACCACACCAAAACAAACCACAGCCTACTAAACTCTAGGCGCCGTATAGCCAAACTACACTAGGGGCGCACACCCTGTATGCTCAACTCACATGCACCTTAGGTGCCAAAAACAAAGCAATAAACACTACTGTCTACAAACATCCTCAAAATTGACTACACTATATATAAAATCGCATACCATATATCAAAACGAAGATTATAAAATCATCTATCATATGCAAAAGAAATCACAAGAATTCAATATCTACAACTCAAGATATCGACGAATAAAGGTGACATGCTCACATAGTGAACAATGCTGCCACAAAATCAATAAACATTACTTAAAACTCAATTCAAGCATGGTAAATTTATCACTAAATGCTATAAATTATGCTCAAGGCTAAACTCAACAATCCACTATAATTACATAGCTCTAATTCATCATAAGGGCCTCAAAACTACAATAGGAAGCAGATATTGCATTATAATCAATTACTGTCAAATAAAACTACCACAATCCACTAAAGACTACTAATGAAAAACCATGTTTTGCGGCTCAATTCAACATAGTAAACATTCATGCTATATATCATTTCGAAGATCTTGAAATTATATTTTTAACAGCTCATAAATCGGTAAAGTCTAATATCAAAATCTCGAGATATCAATAAAACAATTCACATATACTTCACTGTGAACAATAAATTGTGAGTTGAAGCCATCGAATAATCACCGTTAATGCTAGCTAAAACCTCTAAAAATGCTGTAAAAATACTAACTTAGCAAGATTATTCTGGCTCTATCATTAATGCATCTCTAATTGCAATTAAAAATCCATCGATGAAGCATATACCTTGAGTCCAAGCTAAGAATCCAACACAGCAAATCTCATCGCTAGCGGCCAACTTGTCAGATCCCCGAATTCCCGCCACTCCCACCTCTCCCAAGTATGGTCAAACATCTAGAGCAAATCCAAAAACACAAACAATACCACAAATCAAACACACTCACACAGAGAGAAAAAGAGAGGAATTCAAAACCAAACTGAGCCAAACTCACCTTCATAGAAACCCAATTGCGGAGAGAAGGAGGTTGACAATGATAACGCTTTGGTGGCAATGGCAGTCCTCGCAATAACTGTAGTGGCACTCACGGCAATAGCAACTCCACCTCTCTCCAACTCTCTCTCAACTCCTCCTCTCCGTCTATCTCTCCCTTTCTTCTCTTCTTCTTCTCCTTTTCTCACTCTCATGGCTCACCCTCTCCTCTCTCCTGATCTCTTTCCCTACCTCTCTTCTCTCGACCCTTCTCTCTTCTGCTTCTCGACTCTTCTTCTCTTCTTCTCCTTATTCTTGTGTGGGTGAGTGTGAGAGTGTGCGTGTGTAAAAATAAAGGTGTAGCCCTCCTCTCCTTATATAGTCACAACTTAAGTCACACGAGAAGACAAGCACAGCACATCGAATAAACACTGCACTCATTAGGTAACAGCTATACAACACTTACATCAACAATTATATGGTGCAAGGCAAGTGTTGGCCATGTCCATTGCCACCAACCCAAAACACCAAGCATGCCCCACTTGTACAAACTCATGCAATTCACTTGTGTAAGAAACCAAATAATTATTATGAAATGCTTCTAAGATGACCCTTTTAATTATCAATAGAATCCATTGAAGCCATCATCATTAACTACCAATCACAATAAAAGCCTTTACTCAAAACATCATCGAATACAGCAAAACCACTAATCCAAAACAAAGTGGGGTAGTTAATTCCAAAGCTACAACTCACAACATCTTGCACTTTGGCCTACACAAATGTGAGTAAACTATGCCAGGCAAATGCACTGGTAACTTGCACCCTCAACACATGTTGGTTACCTACGCTCAGAACATGTATCGTTCAAATATTCAGTTTAAAAATGCAAACAAAGATCACCGATGTTACATGGGTCCAACTCCAAGTTAAAAATATGAGAAAACTCCAATTATGCCCGTTAACTCTACTTTCAACCAATTAGCCTAAATTTCACATGATCAACCCTCAATTTTAAAAGTCAACACATGAATTAAAGGAATCAAATCCTAGTTAAATTAGTCAAAGCCATCACAATTTCCTAATCAATGTTAACTTTGATGGCAGATAGACTTCTGGTCGTAATCAAACCTTTCACGTTGAGAATTTTCAATAAGCTTGGCGTTGAATCCAACGATTGGTAATTGGTGGTCATTGGTTCTTCTTTTTTTTTTGCTTAGTTTTGTATTTTATTAATGGCTCGATTTTCAAGGGAATTTATTGTACTTTTGACTCTTTAATCGATAAATCTATCTTTTCATATCTTTGGTGAGTAGTACGTTTGAGCAGTGGAATTGGTGAAAGTTGTGTTACTTCCACTAATCTCAAGATAACAAAGCGATAAGTTGCCACATTGCCTATCCCTCGCTTCATATCTCAACCCCATGGTTGACCAGCTAATGCCTGTAGCTCCTATGCTTGTAGCTCAACCCCATGATGAATTCATTTGTGTAAGAAACTAAATACTTATTATGAAATGCTTCTAAGATAACCCTTTTAATTATCAATAGAATCCATTGAAGCCGTCATCATTAACTACCAATCACAATAAAAGCCTTTACTCGAAACATCATCGAATTCATCAAAACCAGTAATCCAAAACAAAGTGGGGTAGTTAATTCCAAAGCTACAACTCACAACATCTTGCATTTTGACCTACACAAATGTGAGTAAACTATGCTAGGCAAATGCACTGGTAACTTGCACCCTCAACACATGTTGGTTACCTACGCTCAGAACATGTATCGTTCAAATATTCAGTTTAAAAATGCAAACAAAGATCACCGATGTTACATGGGTCCAACTCCTAGTTAAAAATATGAGAAAACTCCAATTATGCCCGTTAACTCTACTTTCAACCAATTAGCCTAAATTTCACATGATCAACCCTCAATTTTAAAAGTCAACACATGAATTAAAGGAATCAAATCCTAGTTAAATTAGTCAAAGCCATCACAATTTCCTAATCAATGTTAACTTTGATGGTAGATAGACTTCTGGTCGTAATCAAACCTTTCACGTTGAGAATTTTCAATAAGCTTGGCGTTGAATCCAACGATTGGTAATTGGTGGTCATTGGTTCTTTTTTTTTTTTTGTGCTTAGTTTTGTATTTTATTAATGGCTCGATTTTTCAAGGAATTTCTTGTGTTTTGACCCTTTAATCGACAAATCTATCTTTTCTTATCTTTGGTAAGTAGTACGTTTGAACAATGGAATTGGTGAAAGCTGTGTTACTTCCACTAATCTCAAAATGACGAAGCGATAAGTTGCCACATTACCTATCCCTTGCTTCAAATCTCAACCCCATGGTTGACCAGCTAGTGCCCGTAGCTCCTATGCCCCTACCACATGGAGTTTCAAACCCACGTATATCTTCCAAATGAAATGGTGGGTTGAGTCAAGGTGTGCTCATTTGTATTTTTACTCCTTTGTTCTTTCCTATTAAAGCTCCTGTATCATGGTCATTGTTTTTTTGATCATCGTTTTTAGGAGTTTATTTGGTAAAATTTTTAGATAACTTTTAAGTATATACCTTCTAATTAGAATTTATAATAGTCCGATAGTTTTACTAAATATTACTAATTTTTCAAAATCAAATAGCTTTTGAACAATAATTTCTTTATAGTTCTAGAAGTTAAAGTATAATCACTTCTGGTCAAAAGCTAACTTCTACCCTTAGATCTAGAAATTGAAACTTTACTAAATGAATCCTTAGTTAACTTTTAGTTTGTGACATAATGTCCGTTGGACATTTGAACCCCTGCTTATCTTTCGTCTGTTGTAAACTGTTGTTGTGTTGTTGTTGTTGTAACTCCACTACCAGCTTATCCTCAGCCTTAGTGCTACGAAGATTTTGAGACGGACACAAAAAAAGGACAGGTTACATTTTGGAATTGGGGAAAATTATTGTACACACACAATCCTACGTATAATTAATTATAAGAAGGCCCACCATCAAGGATTGAGATGAATTCTTTGTGACTGCGTGTAGAATTGTGTGTAAATGAACCGGTCTCTCCTTTGAATTATGGGGTTGCGCAAGGTGAATCGTCAAGATCAGGTAAAGAGGATGGTCTAGCACTAGCAGACTACCAGCCTTCATCAAGGCCCTTCCATGAATCCATCGCATATTCCGGCCCACTAAGATGACGCCCAAGTCGGCCTCTGCCTTCGTCCATTCAGCCCAGGAGCAGAATCGGACGGCTGCGGATTTGTTTGGATTACACGAAACTTCAAATCAACAAGAATCCCCGAGGCCCAAGGGGGGACAACAGCTCTCTACTCCTGCTCGTGGTTAGGGTTTTGGAGGCGGAGCAGAAGAAAGGAGTCGGGGAAGATGAGCAGGAGCCTGGGGATACCGGTGAAGCTTCTGCACGAGGCGGCGGGGCACATCGTGACGGTGGAGCTCAAGAGCGGGGAGCTCTACCGGGGGAGCATGGTCGAATGCGAGGACAATTGGAACTGCCAGCTCGAGTCCATCACCTATACTGCCAAGGTAACCTATCGTTCATTTATTATCTTTCATTCTTTCGTGGATCCCAACCATCTTCACCACAATGGTAGGGTCCTTAGGATTTCTACGCCGCGGCGGCGGCGGCGGCGGCCCCCTTCTCTATGGTTTTAAGGATACATGAATTTCATTGCTTGTTAAACAAATGCTGTGTTTTTTTAGAAGTGTCCTTGGTTTAGCGAATATAAATACAAAGGTGACCAATTGTTTAAATCATACTTGCATGTAGAGTTTTAGGTGCGAAGGAAACTATAGGAAAAGAAGAGATGCGTACAGATTTTAATAGTTATCTCATCAAATGACATGGTGTTTGGGCAATGATGCCTGATAATGCGAACTTCAAATCTATTAGTTCGATGCCGGAAGTACCTTTACAACTTGAGCTACTAGTGTGGCCACAAACTTATAATGACCTTTCTGTATGACATTGTAAATGCTAAACATGCAATACGTTTTGAAATTCAGACCACATGTTGTGAAATCTAGTTTAGTTATCCGTCTATCCAAAAGAAATTTCAGACATTGCCTACAGGATTTCAAAGATGGATCTTGGTTGGCTGAAGCCTTATTATGTATGAGGTCAATATTAAACCCAATCCAAAATTATTAAAGCTTGAGCTTGTCAGGTTGGAAAAGAATTCTCAAGACCAAGCCCTATTGTTACATGCGATGAAGGAAAGGCTCACTTCGATCTGCACGAGCTTCATCACATTTTAACTTCCTGAAGACCAAGACTATGTTCTTGATCAGGCTTTATGATTTCTTCAAAACAACCATGCTGTTTCAGTCTGATAGCATCTG